>JAGDQP010013672.1:21340-38592 GCA_022664845.1 Lepisma saccharinum
CAAAGTTATTGCGTTTCAACTGTCAGTGTGTTGTGTACATCGGTCGGAAAATGAGTTTCAAACAACGAGCTGCAATTGAGTTTTGTGTTAAACTGGGTAAACCTTTTACTGAAACGCACCAAATGCTACAAAATGCATATGGTGATGAGTGTCTATCCCGTACGCAAGTTTACGAGTGGTTCAGGCGATTCAAATCGGGTAGAGAGACGCTGGATGATGACGAAAGATCAGGCCGTCCCAGAACCGGATTATCGGAAGAAAACATCGAAAAAGTGCGTGAATTCATCAAACATAACAAAAAAGCGTCGGTGAAAGTTATTGAAATGGAATTAGGCATTCCTCAAACAACCGCATACCGCATTTTGACCGAAGTTTTGGGCCTTAAGAAGGTTAATTCGCGGTTTGTACCACACAAACTCACCGAAGACCAAAAAGTTGATCGAATTGCAAAGACATTGTTAAAAGTGCTCGGCAGGATCGAAACTTCTTGAAATCGATTGTAACTGGTGACGAGACGTGGTGTTTTGAATATGAGCCCGAAACAAAGCGGCAAAGTGCTGAATGGAGAGCGCCGGATGAAGGACCACCCAAAAAAAGTCGCTTGGTGAAGTCAAAAGTTAAGGTGATGCTGATTTGTTTTTACGATTCAAAAGGAATTATCCACAAAGAATTTGTTCAGCCCGGCCAGACAGTCACTGGAGAGTTTTACTTGGGCGTCATGAAGCGTTTGCTGGCAAGAATTCGTCGTATTCGGCCCGAATATCGAGAAATCGGTAGTTGGACTCTTTTGGACGATAATGCACCATCACATCGTTCGCGACTTGTAACTGAATTTTTGGTCAAAAATCACATTATTCGTTTGCATCATCCGCCCTATTCACCAGATCTCGCTCCGTGCGATTTCTATCTGTTCCCGAAACTGCATTTGGCGATGAAAGGAAAGTGGCACGCATCGATTGAAGCCATTGAGAAGGCGACGACCGCCGTCCTAAAGACCATTCCAATAAAGGACATGGAGAAGTCGTTTGACAACTTGTTGGAGCGTGCAAATATGTGTATCGATGCAGAAGGGGAATACATTGCTTAATAAAAATGATTTGTTCCAAAATGTACATTGTTCTTTTGTTTTTTTAAAACGTTCGGTTTCTTTTGGAATGGAGGGTGTAAAACAGAAAGGACAAATTTTAAGTTACTTTATTCTCACAAAACAACAAAAAATACATTTGGACACAGGTTTGCTCAATAAAGAATGGGTGTCATTTTTTCAAATGCTTTATTCTGGGAAGTGGTACAAAATACAGATAAAGTGACGGTAGTTTTCGTTCTTCAAATCTGGCAACACTGCTTCCGCACTACTAGAAAGGGCTATATAGGAAAGTAGGCTGATAAGTTACATTTTAATTACCTGCATTCTCTTATATTTTATGTTTATTTATTTATTCCTAGACCTTGTTGATTGTGGAAAATGGATTCGGAGCTACTACGAAAGCTAGCAGATTTTAGTTTCGCTAAGAGAGCCCACGGTAGGAGCTATGATTAAACGATGACCCGTCAACGTGAAGTTATTTTACTTTTAATAAACCTAGTTTCTGTAATCTAGTGGCATAGTTCTGTTGACATGTGTTTTGTTGCCAGATAAGGGTCTAAGAAGGCACATCTTAATACAAATTCAATTAAGATTTTGTCAAATATTGTATATTGATAAAAAAAAACACACACACATCAATAGTATACATATAGAATTTACAGAATTTAACTATGTTTGTATAACGTTAAAACAATTTCACTAAAGCATATTATGTTCTAACTAATAAGAAGAAAGTTTCTGCTGTTACTAGAAAATAAACTTAGGAAATAATAGAACTAACGTTTGTCTATGCAGAGGAATTACTCAGCTTTTCCAAATGTGGTTCTCCTTCTGACCGGCTCACTCTTCCACAGCGCTACTGCTTTATTGGGCAGATATTGTTTTTCTTCTTTTAATTTTCGATTTCGACAAGTGGTCTCGGGTTCAATTCCCGGCTGGAGTCCCACTTTTCGGCGTCCACCCAACGTCGTGAGGCAAACTGGGGAGGCATGTGAATAAAGACGTGACGGCCACACTCGGTCTAGAAAGCCCCTGATACGCTTGTTCGTGGTCAGGTGCGCGCTGTGCTGACCACACAGTCGTCACTCAGTGGACGCAGTTCCACTAACCGCTGACAGATGGCGTTGAGGCAGGCTCAGGACCTATCGGTCTGTTACGCCAGTGGTTATTATTATTATTATAAGGGGGTCCTGGCCACCAAATCGGCGCCCTTGCAGAGAGCACTTTGGTTATCAAAATACTGGCAAAATTAGGAATTTTGTGAGTTTTTGGTCAAAATGAACCGACTTCGAACCCAATTCTGGAAAAAGTATTAGTTTCTTCGACCCTGGGCTAATGAGAACATCGTGTATACATTGTTGTCACCTTCCATCTTTAGTATGCAAAAATTGAGTATTTTAGTTTTTTATTATTATTATTGAAAGAAAATATTTTGAAATAAAATGAAAAGGTTCTTGTCTCTGTTCACATTACTATCGTAGGCATACCTCCGAGCAGGACACCAATAATCACATAATGTAGATGTAAACATTAGTTTGTCAGTGTGCAGGTGGAAAGACGTCCGATTCCTAACAAAGTCACCCGAAGTTGATGTGATGTGAAATCACATGCTAGGCATACTTTGCCATGATTCATCGGAAGCTCAAGCTTCAGGAGATGCTGAGGCAAGTATAGGAATACTCTTCTTTTATTTTCAGTAAGCTGTGGAAGCAAATAGAAATGCTTATAGGCACACCCATTCTATTCTCTCTCGTGCATAGCATAATACGAGGGTTGTTCAATAAGTCCTTAGAAAAAGAAATCATTTAGGTAGATTTTTTTATTCTTCAATATAATCTTCTTTTAGCTCGATACACTTTCCCCAGCGTTTCTCCAACATTTTTAAGCCGTCCAAAAAGTAGGATTTCGGAAGGTCCTCAAAATAGGCATCTGTTTGGGCGATGATCTCCTCGTTCGACGTGATCTTTCCCGCCTAGCCAAATCTCTGAATACGGTGGATGTTTGAATAATTCCAACTATAATTCCATAATTTTTGCCATCGAAATTTGTGCAGGTGTGCACCCGTGCATTGTCTCCACTTAAAACAAATGCGGCACCCATCTTGCCGAGATTTTTTTTTTTTAACACCTAATTTTTCGTGCAGAATTGAAAACACTGTACCGTGTGATATGCATGTGGTCTCAAGTATTTCGCGCACTTTGATTTGTCGATCACTCAAAACCATACCGTGGATTTTGTCAATCATTTCGGACGAAGTCACTTCCACTTGACGTCTCGTACAATGTTCATCATTTGTGGATGTACGGTCACGTTTAAACTCATTTACCCAATTGTAAACAGTCGAAAACACAGCACCATAAACTTCATCCAACTCCGCTTTGATCTCTTTCGGTGTTAAATATTTTAAATAGAAGTGTTTAATCACCGCATTAAACTTTTTTTTTCTTCTATAGAAACAAAAGTTTGTTGCTATGGAGATGAAAGCACGTGATGGATATAGCTGAAACTGTAACAGCAGTCTAGTGAGAGGTGACGCTGGCTAAGAGCAAACTTCTTTCGATTCTACGAGTGCCATCTCGTGGATTTTCTAAGGACTTTTTGAACGACCCTTGTATTTCGTCATAGTGGATATAAACAGCTACATATTTTTTTTTTCTATTTTCAAATATTCTTACATGAAACCATTTTCTTTCTTTTTGGCAATTGCAGTACACAGATTCATGATTCATTCTGCTATCAAGAATATTGTCTTTTATTCTTTCAGACTAAGCACAGGATGGGTGATTAAGATCGGTAGAGGTTTGGACTATTTTAAACCCCCAAGTGGAAGCTTCACCCTTGGATACTTTGATTTGGACTTACGACCATGCCATGAAACAACGGTCGATATATTTCATAAAAGCTGTGTGAAACCAGCGACAGCGACATTTAGTTCAACACCTGTATGAAATCTAGAACTTTATATATTTTTTTTATTTCTATGCAAGATGGTAATTATTTATTCACTGCCGTTCTGGTGATACTTTTTAAAGCACTTAGATGTTGCTTGTAGAAGTAATGATGACAACGAATCGAAATTTAATATATCAGTGTAAAATGTTTCATTATATTTTTGTAAATACTTTTATACTAGGAAAATATAATTGTAAAATATCAACAACTGAATCTTATTGGTAAATTTAAGAGACTTTATTGTTGATGCGTATTTTCGTACTGTTCCATCAAGTCGTTAGTGAAAACAAGTGTCGTCCAAGCAAAGATTATCCGTGAATTGCGTATTTTATTCTGTGTTAATTTGTTCGTTCACTTATATCTTGAAGACGTGAGATAAGAAAGCTTGAGGGTAGCAGTGAATTGTTTTCCCACTCTCCTTCCTTGTTTTTGACAATAAGAACACGTTTCCGATTTTGACAAGCGTCTCTGTTTT
The DNA here is from genome assembly GCA_022664845.1 of Lepisma saccharinum. NCBI lineage: Eukaryota > Metazoa > Arthropoda > Insecta > Zygentoma > Lepismatidae > Lepisma > Lepisma saccharinum. The sequence goes on from JAGDQP010013672.1 coordinate 25,855, forward strand.
GTCTCTCTCTTTTTTTTTCTCTCTCTGTCTCTCTCTTTCTGTCGCAACAATGAAAGTATTATTAATACATCGTTGCAATATGTAGACCCTTCACTTGACTTGAAAACATTCGAAAATGTTACCAGTGTAGCATTTTTTTTGTGTGTGTGTGCAAATTGGCATTCTGCCAAGATACAGTAGAACCTCTATTATCCGAAATAAAGGGGGCTGAGAACCTCTGTTATCCGAAATTATGCTTTAAATGCTTCTACGGTTGGACAACTTCTTATACAACTAAGTTTACTGTTTTTTTTTTTAATTTATCTTTTTCTGTTAGCATTTCAAATTTTATCTTTTTCGATATTTTTTTGCCTTTCCGGTTAAAAGTATTTCGGTTAACAGAGGTTTTACTGTATGACATTTAGTAAGGAAGATGTCAGTTCTAAAGAAACTACTTCTTATTCTGAAAAGACATCTATGAAAACGTAGAATTACATTTTCTTTATAGATTTTCGGTTCTTACATTTTTTCAGTGAATGGACTTCAATAAGTGCGACACAACATTGTAGCACTTGGTACTGTTATCACGGTACACCCGGATTAACTAACTTTATGGCTTATGGAACTCGCAAGTTCATCGCTGCAGTAACAAACGTTCGCCATTGGATTCTATCCTGGGCAATACCAAGCCAGTTTTCATCACGAAGATCTCTTCTAATATTGTCCTCCCAACGAAGTCTCGGTCTTCCCAGTGGTCTCCTTCCAACCAGGATAGAATATTATCTTTGTTTTCCCCCCATCCGAGCTACCTGGATTAAGTGTATCGAAATCGAATTCTTTCTGGCACCATTTTCAAGTTGTGAATGTCATTTGGTTTGGCAACAGTTTCTAATTTTCGCAGCAATTGAAAACCAGCAATATCTATGCTAGGATAGGATAGCCAAAATTATTAGAAAAGTCGGATAATCCAGATAGCAGATGATGTCATTTACAAGATGTGACAGTTTAATTCATTTAACGGCCGCTACGTCTTGCTGGGGTGTTGGATCATGCAGACTTATGTACCTAAGCATGTTTCGACATGTTCCAACTAGCTTTTACATGTGCCACAGACCAAATGAGTCCTTCGTTCCCGAGCAGCAGAGAAAGTAGTACGTGTCCATATTGGAGAGAGAAAAAAATGAGTGTTAGAAGGATCTGAAGCAGCGGATACACATCAAGTGTTGTATGAAGATTGGCAAAATGCTAATGAAACGTTATTTTTATTGACAGTGGCGTATGGTAAATACGCTTTGAAAAAATCATCTAGGATTTTTGAATGGAATGAGTTGTTTAAGGAAGGTGAAGAAGATGTGAAAGATAACTCAAAAAGAAGACAACGAGAAACGAAACGGTCAGATACAAATGTGAACAAAGTACGAACCTCAGTGCGCTGAGATCGAAGATAAGATGTGAGACTAATTAGCGGAAGAATTCAATATGAATAGGAATTTGGGGTGAGAAAAATTTCCGTAAAGATGGTGCCTCAAGTATTTGGACCTTATCGTTGCAATAAGATTCCATATGCTTTAATGATATAGAGTGCACTCTATTAGTCGTTTGTTGAACCAGGTATAAATATCTCTCGGAAACCGTCGTCTAGGAATTGTCTTTGGGGTCTAGTGAACAAAGCATCAGGTCGGTGTACCAGTAGTCCTCGGTTCGATCTCCGCGCAGGTCATTTAAAAAAAAAACATTACTTTTTCTTCCTTTCTTCTTTCGAAAAATACTTTGCTTTGCTTAAATAGGATAGAGAAGTTGGGTTAGATGATATCTTTCTTCATACGCAATGAAAACGTTGATCACAAAATTCTCAGACATATCTTATAAATTAAGGTAGATATTATTATTCGATGCAAACGCCAAATATTACGTTTAAAACAAGAATGGCATTGGAGTGTACTTGGGCTTACGTCGGGAATGTTACTGCGACGATCCGGTCGTCGAATATTGACAGAGTAACGCCTCTGCATGTGGTGTGTTACGAGTTAATATTTTTTTCGCTACGAAATCCATTATAAAAATGAACCATTCGTCTGACTTAGCCCTTTTGCGATTTTTGTCCTTTTTCCAAAATTAAAAATTACTCTGAAGGGACGAAAGTTTCGTAATATCCAAACGCGCGTTACAACGTTGCTGCAAGATATTCCATTAAACGAGTTTTTCGATAATGGCACCAGTATCTTACAAAGTTCATACTTTTTTCATAAAAAGAGCATTAAGAAATCGACAGCAGCTGCTAGTGCATAGGGAAGCAAATTTTGATTTCGCAGGGCCTTTCCGGGAATTGAATTGTCACCCCTTGTACGCTGGTATCCAAAATCAATTGGATCAAACACAGAACTCTCGTTCCTGTTTAGTAGTAGTACCATACAATTCCACAAGATTGCCAACTGAATATGAGGTTATAGTCATATTACGGCTAATTTCTGACTACTTTAGCGAACCTGTGCTAATCTGTACCATGTGGAAGGGTTACCCCCCCCCCCCCTATCGAAGTCCCTCGTTAACATTGTCACTTGAAAAAATCAGATATGTTACAAAGGCGTCTGGATGACTCCTGGCACAATTATATGACCCAGAGTTTCATTTGTGTAAAATCCAGAGAGGGGGAAGAATTCCTCAAACCGTAGAATACCGTATTTAACTTATATTCATATCCCAACCATCCCGTCCCACATATAACAATAATTTGACCCTGACAGTAACTCGAGAATGGGATTTAGCTTTATGACTTTTAGGCATGGTTTGCTCAAGCCGGGATAGGGTTGTAACAACCTAGTCTGGTGTGACGTAGGAAAAGCCCTGGAGAAACCTGAGTCAGGATGGACTCGAACTGAGGACGGTCCGAATGCGAACACTACCAACTGAGCTACAGCCGCTCGGTGTTGGTCAATATAAGTTAATTATTCTATCCCACACATGTCATACATAATAAAACAAACAAAAAAAAGTGAAAATTTCAGTCTTAATAATAATAAATTCTTATGCTTGTTTATATTTTGTGAGAAAAGAGTTTAAGAATTAAATGGAAAAATTGGTTAGGTGAACCCAACAGATCGCTTCGCAAGGCCCTCAGGGATCCGCAAACTTCAGGTTGAGAACCACTAGTATAGCGAAGCGAAGCACAATTGTAATGAGTAGAAAGAATCTCTCTTGAAATATACTTTACTAAACATAAATCATAAGCTTGTGAATTTGAAACACTATAATATCGTCGTCTTGATTGATTGAATTATTATTAAGGGTCTAAATAGCTGATGAGCTTGTAAGGACGGAACCTACAGTTTTTGACAAATTTGGCTTCGAATCACTACTTTAATGGACCCTCGTGGTTTCTGAACCCGTGACCATACTCACTGAAAGCAAGCATGGCAACCTCACGGTCAACCAGGAGTTAATACTATAATGGTCGTCTTTCGCTATTATGCCCTAAGGTTCTTGTAAATAGGCCTTTTTTCGTGTGGTGGTAGAGCAATATTTCTGACTCGAATGTATTTTTTTTTTCTGCAACGAAAATGTAACGCTGTTCGTACAAATTGAAATGTAGAGAGTTCAACCATTCAGAGAAAGAAGTTCTTGATTTTCTATATTTGTTATTGTTATAAATATCCAAATCTATAACAATGAAGCTCTTTCAACAACGAACAAGATAGGAAAAAATGGGATACGGACATAAAGATAAAATTCAAAGTAAAGGGAAACAAAAAGATAAATGATGTAAAAACACACCTGAAGAAATATAATAGTGTTAGATTAAAATACAAAAATAGAGGAATATCATGAGATTTGAATGGAAGAGATAAAATTAAACTTATAAAGGATTAGCGGAAAAGACTCCTGATGAAGCATAAAAAGTGTATAGCGAAAATGATTGAAAAGGATGGAAAAGACACCTGATAAGCCAGGCCCATATCCAGTCGAAAATTTAGAGGCGCAAGTCTGTATATTAAACAGATTTCCTCTGCGAAGATTTTTTATATATATAAATGCATGGTTTCATGGATTACGTTTACCATCTGTACTCACGTGGCAAGTCGTCGTAATCGTGCTTATTTCTCTACCCACATTTACTCCAGAAAATGTCCGGAAATCTCCTACTTCCTTTGGGAGAATCCCTTGCGCTTCCATCGCATAATTTTGGAATATGCAATACATTCAATATGGAAAACTCCGATATCCGGATCCGTTTGGCCTTTCCTATTCCAAACAATGAGTACAGCCACCTCTTCCAACAATGGCAGAGCCGCTTGAGCAAGTGTGTGTGTGTGTACAAGGATCATACTTCGAAGGTGCCTACGTGGGGATTACCAAATATGTAATACTGAGTTATACAAATTGTTTGCGAACTTTTTGACTGCCCTTCGTAAATCGAACTGTAGAGGGATCCAAAGGATATAGGATCGAACCTAGTTTATACATATTTTTTTCTTTCTTTCTTAATATAAGTTTCATTTTATTTTCATTTCTTAAAATTGTTTTACCTCATACTGTTTGATTTGTTGAAGTGAATACACTAAACGCTCGATTCTACGGACTTCAGATTTAACCGACAAAGTTTCAGGGTTTTTTTAATCTACAAATAAGTCTTAAATGTATGTTTTTAATACATTAACGGCTGTAACGTAGTACCATTCATTTTGTAATTCAGTGAGGTTGTAGATAGATGGCGGTAGCGGCAGGTAGAGGGTCATAGATAGTGTCTGCTCCTTGAGTCGCACATGCGCAGCCAGTGTAGGCATCTTCAGACCCGGAAGTGCTAGCATATAATGAACATTTTAGGCAATTTCGTTCAATTATCATTAAGAAACTACATGCAAGTGGGAAGCAACTGAAGATTGATTCATTCTTTCAGCCTATTCGTTCACAGTAACGGTTAGCTATCGAGTAAGTTGCGTCAATGTTACAGACTGGTAGTCTTCATCAGAAACAAATAAAAACTAAAAATATTAAAGGTTCATATATCTAAAAGTGTGTGTAAACCAGTAATTTTATTATTAGTGCTAATATTGATAAAATTGCAATATAATGTTATAGATATTCTTACTGTGAAAAAAAATCGCGATTTTACGAACACCCTTTGGCTTCTATTAATCCGTTAAATCAAGGGTTTACTGTATATTTAATTCGTAGTGTTGACGTGAATTAAAAATAATAGTATAATAGTTTGGAAAACCTTGTTTAAGTTGATTTTATAAATCAATATCAGGTATATAAATAAATCACAGCCATATTCAATCCACTAGTGGATGAGGCCTCTCCCCGAAGGGAGGAGTTGGTCTACTGCTCCCACGCTGACCAGACGGGTTGGGAGAGGAGAGCCGAAGCTCTCACTGTGATCGCCACTGTCTTTTATTCACAGCAGCTCCCCAATTGTCCTCACGATGCTGGGTCAACACCGAATTTTTTTAGCCCTCACCGGGAATCGAACCCGGGACCGCTCGCACTGAAGTCGAGCGCGCTACCGACTAGGCTACGCAGGAGCTCCAATATCAGGTATAATTATTTTTAATTCGAAAATAGACTTCTAAACAGTACTGATAGAAGGCATTCTGTATATTTAATCACGAAAAAATGTCTCAAATGTAAATTAAATGTACAAACAGAATTTCATTAAAAAGAACTTGGAAAATTTGTTTAAATTATTCATTCAACTTCTATTCATTACGTTGAAATTACATCATATGGCGCGTAAGAGTCGATTACCACAAAACTTTCTGACGGTTTCATTCCACGTAGTTTAGTGCACTACGAAGTAATGGGTTAACGAATAACAAGACAACAAGTAATATATACATTGCTTTTATTTTCAGACTAGAAAAATACAATTAGTCATTGCAACGAGCAGAGCTCTTACATAAAAATAAATACAATACAAAACTATACAGAGAGATAAATGATGTCATATTCGTATTACTGAATGATACCCACGTATTCATTTTGAAAGGAAAGAGCACATGGAATATACACTGTAGATTCATACAAAATGGCCGTTGGGAAATATTCTAAGTTTAATTTGGTTATACCGAACTGCAGATTTAAAGTCAACGATTCACATTTTTTTTATAGTCACTTCAGTGTTGCCAGAATGATTTTTTTTTTCGAATTTTGAGATTTTCCCATCGGCCGGTTTCTAAAAATCTGAATGTACATATACAACGGGCAATCTCAGGTAATAAGTAATATGTATTTTCTCATAAAATATTTGTGAAAAAAAAAAATGTTTTGAGAAGATGAAACCAATATAAAATATAATGTATAAGTTCTAAAAGTACAGTAATTTAATTTACAATAGTATAGATTATTCGTGTTATGTTTATTTAAATAAATTTTAAGAAATGATAAAAAAAAATGAAATACAAGAAAATACATGAATAAAAAGCATAAATGATGATAGCGTAAAATATAATGCGAACTGTGTGTATATATTATAATCAATAAAATTCTTTGTTGATGACGTATATTAGTAATACTAACCAATTCGTTTTGTATCATAACAACGCTCCCGTAGAGGCAATTTAAATGAATTTCACATAAGATTCTTCCAAGCTGATCATATCCACCAATGACTCTTAACGAGTTGGCATTTGGAAAGAAAACAAATTCTATTCTTAGGGTTTGACAGGCGACAAAAATACACACTCCTTCAAAAGAAAATACAATATTAAAATATATTTTAACCATATCACTTAATAAGTAAGTAAAATTGTTTCATATATGGGATGACTTCGTGTCAGTTCTGTTATAGAACCGCCATTGTCTTCTATATAAATTTGTGATTATACCAATTCATTCCTTCGTATTTTCTACAAGCAAAAGTGCACTAAAATGTGTTAGTTCCATATTTGAAAGCAAAAGCTGCTAAAGTGAAGCCATGCGTGAAGGTAGGTAAACAATTCTATTCCTGCGAACTTTATATGACATTTCAATTTGACCACTGTTTGTTGTTTCTTTCTAATTACGAAATAATAACAAAGAAATCTATCTTTCAGCATGAAACTCTAGCTATTTCACGTCGCCATTTTCTCTGTAACCTTTTCCGTGATTGTGTCATATCAGCGTAAGCTAGGAACTTGTTCATTTCTGTGTATTATTCGTCTTACCCTAAGCGCGCATGTAATCCCTTTTTCCCTAATTTATACACGAATATTCTCGCATGTAGTGTGCTATTCTGCACTTGTTTCTGAACTCAATGTGCCCCTGAAGTATTTCAACAAACTTCGGCATGTGTGTAAGTAGTCTCACCGAAGCAAGTGTAACCTTCATCAGTAGTATAAAATTTACTATGATTAAGGTACTACACAAAAGGTGAACCCAACATCAAGACGGATGCGAAGCCTGTTGAGCAAAATGGAACTCAACAACGATTATTCTGGAAACTGCTCTCCTCGAGCGAACTACTGAACACATATTCTCGATCTACTAGACTCTTCGTTATTCCTGGATTTAGCTGGTAAGCATTTCTGGTCTATGCGAAAAATTCTTCAGGTGATGTCCTAGAATAAACTTTTCATAAAGACAGTTCGAGTCTTCCCTAGACTTTATTATAATCTTTTGTAAATAATTTAGTTACTTAATTCGTATTAGATTGGATTTTAAAAGTCTTTACTAATTTCTCTTTTTTTTTTTTTTTTGCTAAGCTTTTCCGAATCTTCGTTGCAAATCTTGGTGGAGGCGCCGGGTAAAAAGCAGTTTCGTTCTTTGATTAAGAATGGCGAAAAACGGAATCTTCTTTCCAAATTTTTCGAAACTTTCAGATAATATGGCTAAAGTTCGCAGGCATAAATTGTTAACACAACTCTTCTTTTTTTAAAAAAGAAAAAAAACGAAAGAATACGTTTATTTTTTTTTACTCATACCTGCTGATTATGTTGCCTGTTGTCTAAGTTTATAATAACAATTAGAAAGAAAGAAAAGAAAAATATACAAAAACGTAATATCATGCAATTCATCAAGAAACCATGCATGTTTTGTACAACGTGTATATATATTTTTTGAAGTGCGTACCCAAGTATTTTAAACAAACACTAAGCTTATGCGCCGTAGTGCAGAAAGAAAGCAGAAAAGTGATAGAAAAATGAGTGAAAAACAGCGTGAGAAGGTAGATAAATCTTAAGAAATACTTTCTTCTACTTTTTTTTAGTAAAAAATACTTCCAACATCTCTGTAATATACATATTACTTATATACAAGATACATTGACAATACATAAAACCTATTCAAGCTAAATAAAAACATACTATCTATATTTTTTGTAATGAAAACGTAGTTTTTCATGATATGCCTGTGCACTGCTACATATTACTGATGATGACAAATGGAAAATGCATTAACAAATGTAAATTTTACAACAATGATGAATTATGAAAGGCACTTGAGATTTGTAACCATTACAAATAAAATGACTTTTTGTATATTGTACATACATAAATCCAAAGTTTATATCCCATAAACTTGGAAATGTATGAATTTTATGACACAGTATTATTCTTAATTGTCTTTTTTTAAATCTATTATTATCAATATTAAAATATAATCTACATAAAATATACGTAGGTGAACACAATTGGTGTCAAAATACTGTGGACCTTGTAAAGTTCAGCATTTGTAGGAAATGTAGGCTTTACATGCCCCCGACAATAGTCTTGATATGATGACAACATTTATAAAACACAGCAACGTTAGTCAATACGATGTCCAGTGAGCAGAGCGTATCTATTACGTTGAGACAGTAGCTAACCTTTATAATCTACGTCGTTTTGTTTTTGCTTTTATCAACAACATTTTTTATATTATTTGTAGCACAGACTTTACATGTATATTGAAATTGGAATGACTTTATGCTCAATGAGGATAAAAAGTAACACTATAAACAAACAAGAAGGCATTAAATCATTAGTCACTAACGCTGGTGACAAGACAAATGCCTGGCGTATTTTTTCTTCATTGTATACACAGTTATACGTAGCTTTCTTGCCGTGAGGAATAGATTAAAAAGGAGTCCAACAGCCGAGGCTCCACAAGTTCCATTGCGTCCAGATCTTCTATGACTTTGGTACCACACGCGGTGGAGATTTTACGAAGTGCAGCCTGAAAAACAATGAACGAATAGTTAGTTACATATTCTGCACATAAAGCATGTTGAAAATAACTAAAGAACTACACTGTACTGTCTTCAGGAGAAGAGCTTCTTAAGAATATACGAACATGAACTGTTAAGTATGGTAGCCTGAGCCTTTACACTTTATCGTTTCCTCCCTGTAACGTTTTTATGAATATACCTTATCGGCGAAAGCTAGCTACTTTTTGCAGTATGTTGCGTCCCATGGTCATTCGGATCTATATGATTACCCTATGCACATAAGTAACCTCTCTTCTTATATTTATCAATGTGTGTAGAAAAAGGGGTTGCGAACTTTCAGGACATCCCATCAGAGTGAATAAAAAAATTGTAAGTAAGCATAGGCTGAGATACTCTTATTTTTTGGGGAAAAAAAATGACCTTGAACCATACAAATATAAAGCCCGTGTGACACGCAATGTGGCAGCGTAAAAAGCAAAAATGTTATGAATTTAGACCATAGCATCTTGCCCTATTGTATTGAAGCATTCTTGCTTTCAAATTCTGGCACTACTGCTATCGCTATGATTCATCGTAACATAAATGCTTACGTGTCACACGAGCCTTAGTTCAAGATTACGAACGAATTGAAACAGCTAGTAAGTTCTAAACTTTTCTACGTTGTTAATTTAGAAACCGAAAATTACTCTAATGATTACATTCCGTCTATTTTACAAAAGCAAGGAATTTATTTTAAATTTTAATACGCATATCTTTGGCAGTTATACATCCAACTACCAAGTAATCTAAAAATCGACTTCCGGGAATTTTCTTTGTGATTTCAGAGCAATATAACTATTATTCGAGACGGAATGAAGTGTTTCGATAAATTTTATCGTTGTAATTTGCTTAGTTTGGTCCAACCACGTATCTTTAATTTTGTTTCGGGAAGGGGGTCCTGCCTGGGTGTGAAATTTACATAAAATGCATGTAATTTTGCCTATAATGATACTAATTTCACAAAAAAATACGTAATTTTAGGGGAGGGGGTCGGACCCACCCCTTAAACACGTACCTGGTTTAGTCATAATTTTAATGAAAATTCAGCAGTACTTGGAACTTACTAAAGTTTCTCTGCTTCTGTTTTTAAGAGCTCTGTAATGTGAAAGTTTTAAATCTTTAAAATGATTTGCGGTATATATGTACTAACCGCGTTATAAGATTAAAAATATTCTTCGCTGTCATCAAGTTAATTTAACCACAGAGAAAGTATCCTCTTATCACACATTTTTTTTTTTTTTTTTTTCTGGCTTGGGTAAGCCTTTTAAAATCACCAATAGAAGTCTCTCCGTCAAGTTGGTTCTGGGAGAAATAGTATATTCACATTGTATGGTTCATTGAGCATCTCACCTGAGTCACTAAATCTGTCACACGGCTAGAATTTACCCAATGAGGAAAATTCGTTGGGCCTCCGGTGGCTCGCCATCATGGTTGGTGGGCCACCGGTGGCCCGCCGTGTTTTCCTTATGAGGTACTTAAGTCTGTAAGAAAAGCAAAACTTTTGTCCAAAGGCATTCTGTTGGTGAGTTTCTAACATGTGTCCAATCCAGGTAAAATGTGTATAGACATTTATCAATTGACGGTGATATCTATTTAGTTAGAGTGCTGGGTACCCTTGATAATCTCAATGGGCTGACGCCAGTGACGAACTACTCTCTTTCACCTGGTGCTAGGACTCTGTTCAGGGTCTATTCTGTACCGTCAAGGTCCTAACTGAGGGTTGAAGTACTCATAGTAGGTAAAGAAGAAATTCAGATATTGTCCTACCGCCCAACAACCTACATTCTGGCAACTTCAGGGGGGGCGAATCTCAGCTGCGTTGCAGAGAAACTTGGCATCATAGTAGACACAAAAGTGCGTATATATGGAGACCATTCTATGTTCAAATAAAGTGTAGAATGATCCTTTTCCCCAAACCCAAAGTTTGTCATCTAAAAAAGTGTGTCCCAAACACTTCCCACGAACCCCGTGAGTGCTACTTGGCTCCATAGTGTAGTATTACAAGCAGCGGCGGTTCCTGCCTTGGGTTCAATGGTTCACTGAACCGTTATGTATTTGAGAGCAATAATAATAAAATTAATTCACTAAAAATGCAATTTGGTAATGTAAAGATTGTTCCTATTGTAGCAGCACAACCTGAAAAATGGTCACTTTCTTTTTAGTCTATGGGACGTCTTCAACAGTGTATAAGTCTATGGTTGTTTTTCATTTCCGCTCTGGCTTTTCGCTGTACTAAAAAATGAACCTGATGCATGCAGTTGAACAGACTTCTTCGGGGAGGTGAAGAGAGGCGGCATGGTCTCTTCGGTGCTGGGAGGGAGCAACGGGGAAGTAAGATCTCGCTGCACAGCTTGCCAGCTCAGGCAAGTACAACTACTTCGGTTTTCTGTTCGGATATCTTCGGAGATAGTTCACTCATACAGCAGAATTGGTTTACTGACGCGAAGCACAATGGAAATTAAATGGGCGCAGCCAAAGAGACAAATACGTCCTTATTTTAACTTAAGAAATATATTTAAAATATTTTTCTTTTCTATAGTATATAGAATAGGCATGCATCTTGTGTGTTGTTGAGTAAAGTCACGACACACTCTAGTGTAGAGTCTCGCCGTGGTAAAGTAAACTAAAATTATCATTTTGAAGAGACAGTGCAAAATGATATGCGCGTATGTATTGTGCATTTGCTTCCTGTAGAAATAGTCATAAAGACAGGATTCGGAACTATGCTGGAAATACAAATAGAAGCAGTTTCAGAAATCATTTTTTGCTTTTTGTTTAGAATGAGGGTATCTTGACGAGAAAATCTGCCTTTTAAAAAAGGCGTTATTTAGCTAATCTGTAAACGCTCTTCTAGAATACCGTAAACAGGGTTTTCGCCAGGATTTTCAGTTTGCGGGGTATAAAGTCAATTTGATAGGGTGTAACTTTGTAAGTGAAATTTTGTGCGGTTTCTATCGATTTTTCACATCCCCCAAAATTTTTAAGTTGGGGATGTTGTCAAGACTTTGGGGGGTAAATATCCTCCACAGGGGGTTCTGGCAGAATTACTGTGTAAATATGTTAACGTGAAGTACCCGGTTACTCATATCCAGTCATGTAATACAAGTTTTCGCAATGTACACCAGCGACTCTTTTAGTTTATGAATCCTTTATAAGCGGAGACCACACTGAAAAAAATGGCTGTGTTAATTCAATATTTTCGGTGTCCCAGGGCGACATCGCTTTTCTCTTGTGTTAAATCGACTCAACAAACGGTCTTGATCTTGGTAAGGAATTTGAATTTTATTGATGGCTTTCTTGCATGTAAGACTCCGGCCGGGATAGAGGAAAGAAAAGGGTGCAGGAAGTGTCGACCAGGGCCAAAGTTGAAGGTACCATCACGGTATTTGTCTGGTGTGGCTGAGGAAAAACCTCCTAGTCAGGATAGCTGTTGCGTGTTGTTCAGTAAAGTAGAGTGAAGAACCGCAATATAATATGCCGGGCATATAGAATAGGCATGCATGTTTTGTAGGAAATCGTGGCAGTCCCAGGTAATCCCTCCGCGCAATTTCATAAACAAAACAATTTTTCATTAATAACATCAGAAGAAAAATGTAACA
>JAGDQP010013673.1:0-47176 GCA_022664845.1 Lepisma saccharinum
CATTTCTCCGGAATGAACACGTTCTTACTGTGTTCTTCGATTTAGAGAAGGCCTATGATACCACCTGGAGATATGGGATACTACGCCAGCTTCATGATTGGGGCATAAGGGGCCATATGGCCCATTTTATATCAAATTTTCTTCGCGATCGCTATTTTCGTGTCCGTGTTAGTGATCGTTTCTCAGAGCGTTATTTACAGGAGAATGGCGTACCTCAAGGGAGTGTGCTGAGCGTAACACTGTTCGCTATTGCAGTGAATAGTGTTATGGCTTGTATTCGCCCCCCTGTGCAAGGTCTTTTATATGTTGACGACTTGACGATTGTCTGTAAGTCTGCGAATATCAACCTCGCAGCCCGGCAGATCCAGTTGACGCTTAACCGTCTTGTTGACTGGTCACACCAGACTGGTTTTCGTTTTTCACCAACGAAGACAGTCTGTGTCCACTTCTGCCGTAAACGAACTTGTTTCGTTGACCCAGATCTCTATCTTGGAGACAGACAACTCCAGTTCGTCGAGGAGGTACGATACCTCGGTTTATTATTTGATACCAAGTTAAATTGGCGTAGTCACCTTCGCCAAATTAAAATTTCCTGTACGAGAGCTCTTAATTTATTACGTGTTTTAAGTCATCCCACTTGGGGTACTGATCGTACAACCTTGTTGCGCCTTTATCGCGCACTCATTTTATCCAAGCTTACTTATGGTTGTCACGCTTATTCCTCTGCACGCTTTTCAGCGTTACATACGCTGGATAGTGTCCATCATGCTGGAATTCGGCTCTGCACTGGCGCGTATCGCACAAGTCCTGTGACCAGTCTTTGTGTTGATGCCGGTGAACCACCGCTCGCGATTCATAGGATGTACTATGTGCTGAGCTATCTTGCTAAGATATCATCTTTGGCAAGCAACCCAGCACATAACTTAGTTGTAAACGCCATCCAACGAGCCCTATATGAACGCCGTGGTCACGCTACCCGACCACTTGGCATCCGAGCATCAGAGTTATTGGAGAATCTTAATGCAGACCGCCCAACTGTCTGTCCTGTCCGTTTTAGTCTCCGTCCTCCGTGGACACTTGTCCGCCCACGGATTGATCTTTCTTTGTCACCTTTCAAGAAATCGGAGACCTCCATGATTGAGTTCCAGCAGCGTTTTCGTGCGATGCAGAGTCAGTACCCCCGTTTTATCTCTGTTTTTACAGATGGATCCAAATCAGATGAATCTGTTGGATGCGCGTTTATTGTAGAGGGGGAAGCCCGCCAATTTTGTCTTAATCCCAAAGCCAGTATTTTTACTGCTGAGCTATATGCTCTTTTAAAGGCTTTGGATTTTAGTCTTGTTCATGGTTTCAACCGCATCCTTGTTTGTACAGATTCGAAGAGTGTTGTTCAAAGCCTCGACAATATGTATTCGAAACATCCGCTCGTGCAAGATATTCTCTGTAAGACACATGCCATCTGCTCTGGCGGTGGTGCGGTTGTCTTTTCGTGGATACCAAGTCATGTTGGTATCCATGGCAATGAATTGGCAGACGAAGCTGCTCGTGAGGCCTCTTTAGGAGCTAACATTGATATACATCATGTTCCATTTCAGGACATGATGATATATTATAAGCAAGTTACTCGAAATGAATGGCAGCGACGATGGGATGACGTAGCTGTGAATAAATTGAAAGAAATTAAGGTAACGGTTGCTCCATGGAAATCATCTTGCCGAGATAGTAGGCTTGAAGAAGTTCTTTTATGTCGCCTACGGATAGGCCACAGTCGCCTAACACACGGATATCTGTTACGAAGATTGGATCCACCACGTTGTAATAATTGCAATGTATTTTTAAGTATTCGTCACGTGCTTTTAGATTGTCCAGGATATAATCATCTCAGACAACGTTATAACATCCCCAATGACATGGCGTCATTGTTAGGGGATGAACCTGGTATGTTGCGGAGAGTTTTTAGTTATGTCCGTGAGACAGGATTATCTCCGTCTCTCTGAGATGATTATGTCACATAGCTGTTATGTTTTATATAGTATTATTTTATTTTTGTGAAGGCCTATTTACAGCCTTCACATTTTTACCTTTTCTGCTAAAGACCATCTACATCTTTAGTTTTTATTACGCTTTTATTTTTCTGAAGAGCTTAGATCTTCATCTTTTATATGGTTTTATCATTTTATTTAACAGCTATTTTTAGACGTGACAAAGATAAGGGGCTTCCCCCGTATCGGGACGGGCGTAAGCCATAGTGCTGTTACCGCCCATACAATTAATTTTATTATTATTATTATTAATGCAGGTCCCTCCCAGCTTAACACGTTTGTGGAAGGACGCTCCATCTGTTGTAACTCCTGTTCGGTCCCATGGAGGTTTCACTTGCTATTAAGTGTGTCAGAGATAACAATTGTATGCCCGGTGATCTTGCATTCCTTGTGGAGGCATATGGATAAGGAATAGGCTCCTTGAACGTGGATATTTTTTTTTTTTTTCACTTTTGTCATTCAATACGACAAATTAAAATATATTGGCATAAAATATTATTTTTATTTCTAATTTTAAAAACAGGACACCGAAATTAATTTTTGGGAGACCAGATGTTCCTTGCTAAACATGTACACAATGAAACAACTAAAAACACCAGAAATATTTTCGGATAAGTTGATTGGTAAGGCGCTGGAACAAGAAATGCCGGCAATGGTGTATACGAAATTGCATGCCAATGTGAAAAGAAGCATGTGGGCATGACCAAAAGAAATTATACAACAGAACATCTAAGAAGATGAAAAAGGTGGAACTCTTGGTTCAGGTCTTTTTCAGCACTTAAAAATCTCATCTCATAGTATTACGTATGCAGTAATATTGAAAATGTCAGATTCCATAAAAAGAAAGAATAGTATATAAAGGCTTTTATATAAATAGATAATAGACATTTCGAACCAGGATCAGATATTGTTAAATAAGATTACCTTAAATGAAATACACCAACCAACATTTCCTTTATTCCTTTTACACTTTTTCAGGTACATTGCATTATGCATTTCATACCTTTACTTACATTTTCTTTCAGAATTTTATTTTACATCGCATGCCCCCGTCTACAGTAGTCATACCTTACTTTATTTAACACATACAGTATTCCATGCAAGTTCTTTTGTTTTATTCTGAGATGGATACATTCCATCGGACAGCGGGCACTTCCTCCATCTTCTTCTGACAACAGCAGCAGCTAAATTCTGCTACAAGATTCGTACTGTCGTATTGCTTAAACCTAAATTTCCTTATACCCATACCCATACCCTAATCACCTTTTAAACTAATTGATGAAGCGTGCGTGTTAAGATATATATATATATATATATAAATATATGTACACATTGTTTGGCGGGTAACATCTGATCACTTAAAGCTAAGGTTCTCGTGTGGAAAACAGTTATTTTACTCTTGAAGTTCACACCAATATAATCATTTATAAACTCTCAGCGTGTGAAGTTTTAGTGTTACAACGAACAAAGTTTTCTCAAGTGCTCTTTTCGTTTAAGTCGAGAACTTCATAAATTCAGGATTTGATTTTTGAACATTCTCCTTGCCAAAATGATCATTTTTCTATCGCAGCCATTTTGTAAATGAGTTGTGACCAAGTAGTATGGTGTAATAAAAACACGTTTGTCTTTTAGGTTCGAGAAACGGCATAGAACTCGGAGCTACTTCCTTCTCATTAATGACACCCTCGTGTCTCTTAAAAATTAACAATAAATAAATAAATAATAAATTTCTTATTCTGCCCATGATTATGAAATAAAAGCTACTGCGAAATCACAATGAGATAATACCCAGGAAACCATCACTATTCGGCCGTCTGTGTCGTTCTCCGATTATAGGAATTTGATTTCCTTAATGTTAATTTACTCTTGTTTTCTTATGGCTTTAGATTTAATTTCAAATCATAACCATTTTAATTTAGAAAGATAAAATTTTCTTTTTCAGATCCTTGCTAAATTGGCCTGTGGGGTTAATAAACCTAATAAGCAAACCATATTGCCTTCCTTATCAGTTGCTAAATTTTTCGAAACTTTACCTGTTAAGAAGGTCAGGAACTTAGGTGGTAAACTAGGCGATTCTGTTGTAGATGATCTCCGATGTCAAGTGATGGCTGATCTATTAAAATTCTCCGAGAAGGAATTGCAGCAAAAGTACGACGAGAAAACTGGGTAAGCTTACAATATATTATGGAAAACAATAGTTGATAAATTCGGCAATTATAGGAATTCAGATATCTGTTGCGTATTTCTTACAGATAAAATATTTCCATGTGTGGGCATTTTAGAAGTAATAGATACACAATAACTTCACTCCTCTATAGTACGCGGTACAACCTGCGGATGTGTGGTGAAACTGATGAAAACTCCGAAAAGCAGTTTGACCGACAGCATAACTCGGATCTGCGTTTGCGTGTCTTCTCAGTACCGTTCCGAAATCTGCGACTGTAACCACCGCTACGGGGCTGGGTACAGGCGTTTACAAAATTGTGTTTTTCTTACACATGTATTATTTGAACCATGTGGCTCAGTGGTTAGAGCGCTCACCTCTGGTGCTCGGGGTCCTCGGTTTGATCCCTGTTTGTGCCATGTGGGCGTTGTGATGGACAAACACCGTGTGCGTATGTTGCTTGAGATTATCCCGTTTCCTCCGCTTTCTTCATTCCACCAATTCTCCCATTCTCAGTCCATCCGGCCTGAGCCAAAGTTGCTCGAATGCCTTAAAAATGAAATTCAGACTCATAAGAACCATGGCTATTTTCTGTTGCAGCCTTCTGCAATGCAACTGATTACATTAAAGAAGGAGCTTTCACAGTCATGCGAATTTGCACCCCCGTACCATCTAGTATTGTATTAAATTTTACATAGAGTAAGTGTGTACAGAATATGAACAGTATCATCCAGTCCTATCTGAGTCGCCGAGGAGAACGGACGCGTGCTGTTAGCTCTCCGCTTTGGCTCCGTGAACCGCGCTGCTGGTCCACAACCTTCACTGCAACCTCTCTGGCCAGTACTTTCCATTTGCTGAAATCTGGATTTCATCTTCTGTACTAACCTAATTGTGTGACTACAATGACGAGACATTCTTGCGAAAATCTCGATCCGAGTTGATGAACTTGGTAAACCAATGGATGATTTGCAACAACATCAAGACAAAATTCTTTCTACCCACAAGGAGGAAGCCAGTGTTTCACCCCTCTCAGTTGTGCTGGTGGACCTTCGAGCTGACTTCTCTTCATTCAAGAGAGAAGCAAGCGAATCGTTACCATCCCTCAAAAAGCAAATTGATGAGCTTAAGGGTCAAGTGTACGGCACTTCTAAGCACCTAGATGAACTAAACCAGTATTCAAGACGCAACTGTATCCTCATCCATGGAATAAGCCAGACTCCAAATGAAGAAGTTGACAGCATAGCCCTTAGGATTTTCAATAAAATCTTAAACTGCAGGACATCGGTCTTAGTCATTTAGACCGATGCCATCGAATCGGATCTTCGAAACGCTCAACGGACATTGTGAGGCAGGGAAAGCTTCCGATAACTGTGAAATTCGCCAGTTATTGTATCAGATGTCAAGTATGGAAAGCCAAGAGACTCTTGAAAAACTGGTATTCTGATAACCGAATCATTTACCGATAACCGAATAATTACAGACAGAAATTTCTCAGATGTGCTAAAGATCGATTTGGCCGATCTGTTTATAGTCAATATGGTAGGGTTATGGTGTGACACAATAACCGTCGCATAATGTGACGTCAGAAGCAATCTCCGCAGCATCACATGAATCACGGACCAGTGCGTGAGCTTAACACAATGATAGTACTATATTATGTTTTCTTATTTGTGTTGTTTTTAATAAGTGTTTTTGTTCTGTATCGTGTGTGTTTTTCCTCAAGATTATGTGTTGTGTTGTGTGTGTGTGTATGTGTGTGAAAATGTGTATATTATATGATCGACGACAGCTTTGATTTTTATTTGATTATATATTATAACAGCATCAGAATTTTTATCTTTGGTGGTGAGGAAAGCAACGAGCCGCCATCAGTTATTTACTACGTACCACAATGTTACATTGATTGTCATACGTTACGCGCTTGCGCGTATGCTACTATGTATTCAATCCATCTATTGTATGTGTTTGTGCGTTTTTTGCCACTATATGTGAAAATTGTGCGATCACTAGTAAGAACACAAGATGTGTCTGCTGTACCAGTGCGAAAGCAATATGGGACCTGTATGAGCATAATTTTCTCTGTCTCCTACACGGGTATAGTAAATGTGCTATCACAAAAATAAGGTTTCATTACAGGGTAAACATAGTTGCTTATTTCTCTAAACCATGGCAGTCGTAAAAAGAGAGTTGAAAGCTCCGTTAACTTTCCCCTCCTTCCCAAGCACCTCTAAACAACCAACCTCGACTGGTTGCCCGCCACGTACCATTTCTCTCTCTCTCTCTCTCTCTGTGCTCTCACCCCCTCCTGTCCGTTGCATTCTTGTACAGGGTGCGCCCTTCACCAACATGTCCAAATATCCTGTCTGCTCGAAGTTAGCACAGACCTGCTGTGGGATGGGATGTTGTTTCTTTCTTTGTGAATGAATGTAAAGAATCTTTTACCATGTTCGATGCCTATCGTCGCTTTATCCCTCCCCTCCCCACTGACAATGGATTCAAATATGTTCCTCCTCGGTTTTTTTTTTTTTTTTTTTTTTTTTTTTTTTTTTTTAAATTTATGTTAGACTCTGTTGACGCGAACATTTCTGTTGCCTTTTCGAAATTTTGTGATATATTCTCTGCATTGAAGGAGGAAATAGATGTGGAGGAATCAAATATTTCTCGTCACTTAGTGACAGCTACTTTGTTGCAAAGTGAATTTAGTGAAACTTGCAGGCATAACTGTAATGCGATACACATTAATGCGTATAGTTTACTAAAGCATTTTGTTGAATTAGAAATCCTGTTTAATTCAATTGATAATATACATGCAGTATCAGTTAGCGTAACTTAGACGAAACCTAGTATTAAAAATGATCTTTTACGTTTGCATAATTTTAAATTTTATCGCAATGACCGTGTCTCAGAGGGAGCGGGCGGAGTGGGAATTTATCTACGTTATGATCTCAATGCAAAAATTCTAGCTCAATCACCGAGCGCATATCAATTTCGTACCGAATATGTAATTTTGGAAATTAAAGTGGAAAACAAGAAAATCTTGCTGAAAGCAGCATATCGACCCACACGAATACTTCCCATACAGCCACATGTGACAGTCTCCTTGATCTAATTCTTACCACAAACATGGGCAGATTTCTCAAATTTGGTCAATTTGCAGTTCCTGGGATTTCCAGACACGATCTGATATTCGATAAAGTTGCCAAAGCCGAAAATTATATCGTACAGGGAACTGAACAAAATTGAAAATGATGCTCTATTGGCGGATGCTGCGTCCTTACCATGGCATTTAACAAATTAGTTCCCGTCAGTCAATGCTCAACTTTCATATCTTAACTCGTTAATTCTTCATATATATATATATATATATGTGTGTGTGTGTATATATATATATATAACGCGTCTCTCGCCCTTCTGCCCCGTGGATTACAGATGAACTACTAAACTTAATGGCTAGTTGGCGATGATGCTTGTAGAAAATACCGAAGAGACCTTAAAATTAACCCCTCTGCTACCCAAGTGAGTTTTGAGGCCTATAGAGTGCTTCCAAGCCGCTGCACCCAAGCTGTACGCAAAGCTAAGCTGAAATTTGCATATGACATCATGAACAGAGAAAATCAGAATCAAATGTGGAATAAATTAAAAGTTTTAGGTATCAGAGGTAAAAAAATATTCTGTAGATGATTCATTTATACACATTGCACCTGACACACTAAATGAGCCAGAACGGGCGTAAGCCATAGTGCTTTTACCAAACATAAAATTCGTTTTATCTAACTAAATGAGCGTTTCTGTGACATACATCTCTCAATCACTCAGAGCAACTGGCTGCCTAATAAAAAATTATCGTGCTCAAAAAACCAAACTTCTTTTTCTATGATCTGCGTGAGTCCGCTGACAGTTGAAAATGCAATTAACAGAATAAAATCCAAAGCGACAGGGTCAGATGAAATCTCTAGAATTAATTAACAAAATATTGCCATTTGTACTTGTTCCCATTACCAACTTATTTAACTTGTCGATTACCACAAGCACTTTTCCTACCTTATGGAAAATTGCAAGAGTTCTTCCCCTCCTCAAGACAAAAGTTATCACCAGTGCCCGAAGACTTTCGACCTAGTAGTATTTTACCGGTTCTTTCCAAAACCCTAGAAAATGTAAGCGATCAAATTCGTTCCTACTTACTAACGCATATCCTTCTTGATCCCTTTCAATCATGTTTCCAGAAAGGTCGTAGCACGCGACTGCTCTATCTAATATCACAGATGACATTCGATATGCTCTTGACAATAGAAATATAACAGTTCTTATACTTCTTGATTTCAGTAAAGCTTTTCAATCTATAAATTACAACATTCTGTTACGCAAATTATCGTGTTATATATATAAATACATATATATATGTGTGTGTGTAAACTTTTCAGGCTTTTTGTCAATTGGATTCAAAGTTATTTAGTTGGCCTCTCGCAATATGTATCTGTTTCTGGCATTTACTCCTCTTTGAGAACTCTTCATCATGGTGTACCTCAAGGTAGTGTACTCGGTCTTCTGCTTGTACATGAATGATTTACAGCACTGTTTAATACCATCTGTATGCTGACGACTTTCAAGTGTATATATCTTGTTCTCCAGGTATATCCACTTAATAGTGATAAATTGAATGAGGACTTTCAGCGGTCAAACGATACGGTGTGAAATTGAATCCATCTAAATCTCTATGTATACGTATAGCTTCTAAAGCAATATTTTCATCTTTTAACTCTTCCCCCTTCCCTAACGTAGTTCTACATGGAATGATAATCCCTTTCTCGCACGCTGTAAAAAATGTAGGTCTTATTTGCAATGAACACCTATGTTGGACGAAATATGTCAGTACTGTCTCTAAAAATGCCTTTGCAACTTTACATTCTTTGAGTAGACTTTAAAATTTTCTTCCAGTCTCCCTTCAGAAAATGCTTGTAATTACAGGCCTTAGTAATGCCTCATGGGGATTATTGTAATGTAGCGCTTGCTAACCTGGATGATGTACGTACTTACCGGCTACTGCGCATTTAAAATGCTTCAGTGTGTTTTATATTTAATCTTAACCATCTAACATCTTATTTCAATAGGCTACAATGGCTAAACGTCTCACAACGACAGGAGTGGCATTCTTTAGTGCTTCTATTTAAAATTCTACGGGCTCGGCAACCTTCCTACTTTTTACAGCGAAGTTCCTAAGCCATCATCACAACCGTGACACTAGGTCTCGCACGAACCAATTACTTTCTATTCCTCACCATAACTCATCCTTTTATTCGAAGTCCTATACGGTTTCTGTATCCCGCAAGTGGAACGGACTGCCAGTTTCCGTTAGGGACTCAACTTCAAGTTTCAGTAGTATTCTCTCAAATCGTCAAATTTTATCCAATAAATACTAGTATCGCTTTAGCGGTCAATATAGGCTATATTTAATTGTAAGTCAATAATGCTAGTTTTTATATATTCTCGTGATATTCATAGCATTGTATTTATATCTATGTTCTCATGCGTGGGTGGTTAGTGAACTTTTGATTATCAAAAATATGTAGTGTAGATAATTTTTGTTTTGTTTCCTCTCTTTTATTTTTTGCTTTATTTTTTTATAATTACGAACGTTATCGTATTATAAATCTTTTTCATCTTAGTAGTGTTTAACAAAACTCTCAATTACTCTCTCTGTATTCATCGTTGAGTGCTAGAAAAGGTCGTAAGGGTCCTAACTTCGCCATGTAAAACAAGGCGTAAATAAGTAATAAATAAAAATAATAAAACATAAATTGGTCAGTGTTGTCAAGAATCTATCCAAAGTAAGAGTGTTACCAAAGTTATAACAATTTTTCAGCCTCTATTATTCAATCTATGTACAACGTCATAGAAGCGTCCTTTAATCTTCTTTGAGCAGTTAACGAAATAATCTGCAAAACTGTGAAGTCTTCCTTTTCGGATAGGGAATTAAAATCACATTTTGGTGGAGGGGGTAGCTTGAAAGAAAAGTAACTAGATATTATGTGCCATATAGCGTAGTGTAGACTCGTCTCTGTAGATGTAGAAGACGTGCATGAATCAGTGTGACCAAGTCGTGAATGTGATTGTTTAAACTTTATTTAACAATCACACCTGCTAATACTAGTAATAATAAAGATAACAATAGTAAATTAATAATAATCCTAATCTTACCTTGTAAGAATTTAAAGTTGACGTAAGATTTAGTAATTTTGGTATAGACGTATGTATCTAAACGCAAGTCGTTCCTACGTCATTGTCTGTATCACCAAAACAAGTAAAACCGATTGGACGAACATCTTAGAAAATAAAATTGCACCAGCAATATATCCCCGAAAAAAGTCTGGATAAATCATTCACTAAGTTCAAAAGTTATTTCACTGATCACGTAGATTCTTCGGAAATATGAAGTTTCTTGAGTGTAACAGTACAGATACAACTTAAGTAAAACGTGGTTTACTTTCAAAGGTACTTAATTGAAGCACAAACGTAATTAAACATACACATGTGTACCACAGAACGGTAATTTATCAGGGTATCTGGAAAAAAAGGTCAACAAATTTTCCATTATCAGGGAATTATCATAGGATTTCTCCGTGTTCTGCACAATTTGTAGAAAAATGCTCTGGTCCGTTGCCCGTTCACATTACAGGATCGAAGCTTTTCTCCATGAGTTCTGCGCAGTTCTGAATTGCGTTGCTGAGAGACCCATTAAAATTTTTGGTTGAGATTGTATGTTCGAAAATATGTAACAGCATTATATATATATATATGTGTGTAGGGGGGCAGGCTAATTTCACGAGCTTCAAGGTTGTTGCTAGTTATGTAAACGACAGCATAATGGAATTAAAAATAGCAATTCGCAAATAAAAATACGTGGTATTTTAAGTAGCTGTCAGCTTCTTTTTGCCGTCTTTTGCAATACATTCATTAACCTAATTCCTACTTCTCGTATTCATTAATCTTCTTTAAAAAAAATGTTCTAGTAATCCCATAACACACAATCTGACCATTAAAATTATTATGCCCCACTTCTACTTTATGTGTATCTTCAAAATATGCGTAGTGTTCATTAGTCTCGGAGGAAGCATTAAAAACTGAAACGTTAGACAATACAACGCTTATAACATAACAGTGTTAAGGTGTTTCATCAACTCATAAGTAAGTCAGATCTTCAAAAGAAGGGTTTTCTCGTTTCTGAGGCAAGATAAAAGACAAGAACCGAGAAGAAATTTACTTCAGTGACAATCATAGTTCAGTAGTAATGTCAGTGTGAATTACGTGTAGATGCAACTTGATTGTCTATAGAGTATTTGATTATATTATTTTTACTTAAAATAGGTCATGGCTGTATAAGATTGCACGAGGAATAGATACTGAACCTGTCACAGCGAGGCTTGTTCCAAAGTCTATAGGATGTTGTAAAAAATTCCCAGGAAGACAAGCGCTTGCAACGAAAGAGAGTGTGAGTAATAATAATGCTAGCTACCAAATTTTTACCATAGTAGTGTAATGTGTAAACTTAGGAAACATCAGCTGCTTCTTATAAAATATGCCTAATGTTGTTAAGTTAACCCAGTTGTGCACCTTGGAACATGATTACATGGATACTTTGCTATTCGTCTGCTTTTTATCTAAGGTTCAGCTGTGTGTGATGACTATTTAAACTAACAGTTCGCAATACGTGTTAATTGTTCTCGTGGAATCTTACTTGAACAGTTGTTTCCGTTCAAGATAAATTCATACCTTTTATGCATTTCTTTGAGCGAGGAAAAGGCAAGTAACCAAAACAGATGTTTTTGTACTTCAGTGATTATTTTACTTGAAATGGTCAGTACACAGAATTTCTTTCTAGCGAAGTAGGTGCGAGGAAAGATAGTTAAGCAGAAACACACGTTTGGAACATTAAAAGCAGTGATGTTCCTTTAACGTGTATTTTAATGTAAATAGATTTGCCGCAATAACCAGTCAAGCAGAAACTCATGGTCCAAAAAACGTTAGAAGCAATGATGTTCCTTTAATCCGTTTGTGATGTCTGTTTTGAGCCATGTTTAGGCAGAGATTTTGTTGGAACTTTGAAACTGGGAGGGTGGAGGTGAGCTATTGCAGATTTGTGAGAAGTGTAATGGGTACCTTTTTTGGGTTTCTCATAACTTTTCATAGGGATAATTTTCCCATCAAGTGGGGTATAGGATAATTCTTGGAAGTTTAGGAGGGAGTCTTACAAAATCCCTTTGAACATATGATTTTAGGGTTCAGGGTTCAAAATTATCATCATATAATAAATTTTATTATACCATATTTTTTTTGGGGAAAAAAAGTTTTCAGAATTATGCATAGAAAAAAATGTTATGTTAATTTGATAGAAATAAAATTGTGTTGGTAAATTGCAGCATTTTAAAATAAATTTTGATATTCTGTTTAACTTCCGTTTATTCACGGTTTTCAAGTAAAATTTTCAAAATTCCGACTTTCAAAGTCAGTCACCACGAAAATGGATAGTTTTTGACCATATTTATTTATCTACTTATTTTAGTTGCTTGTTTTAACCTTAAGAATATTCTGGAGAACTCTGTAGGTTAAAAAACAGTATACTTTGTATTAAATGGTCGATATATATCAGAAAAAGCGCGTAGAGGAACTTTTTTCAATAAAATAATCACCATTAGACTTTGACGTTTACATTATATTTATATATATATATCACTGTAAGAGAGAAGAAAGCTGGAATGGCAATTACAGGTAAAAATGGAACTGAAAATAAAAAGGATTCTTAACAAAGAGTAATAGTGATATTTCGACTTCTAAGTCGTCCACGGGCTCGAAGCATGAGCAGATGTCACACGATCGAAAGAGAAAAGAAAGAGGCTGTTCTCGCTATTCTTTCGTCTTTCTACCATGTAATATTTGCTTGTACTTCTTGCCCGTGGATGAGTTAGAAGTCAAAATATCGCTATTATTCTAAGTGTGTACGACCTTCAGGAAAACACAAACTTGTTCGTTTAAGGTGAAGAAGAAAATTCTTTGGCGTACAAAAAAGATGGATAGACGTACTGGTTGGAAGTTCGGCCTTAGAGATCTTAAAAGAACTAACTTGAATAAAAGAAAGAAAAACGTACACGTATAAAATAGTGGTAGTTGTTGTCTTAAGCGCGAAACTTTACCAGTAATAAAATAACCAAAATCAGTCACTTCTTCATATAGAATATATACAGAAGCTGTAACACGAAATTATCACTAGGCATGTTTTCTTGAGCTGTGTTGAAATATCAGGAGTAATCGTGCAACCTTAGTACCTAGAGAACTGTTTATTGTCGCACACATACAGCATATTCTCGTACAATCTTGAAAATAACATGCAAAGAGTAATAGATATATAATTATTTACCGATTTTAAATATATGGAGAGTTGATATTATTATTATTATTATTTAGGTGGAGCATTGGCTTTTGGAGTTATCTAAAGAAGTCGCAGAAAGATTGGATGAAGATTATCACATGGTATGTAGTAGCCGACGAGTTGCGGACTCAATACCAACAAGGGACTCGTCATTAGGAGCCCACTTTAAACTGTATGTTTCCGCCTAAGGAAATCATTCGATGGAAGACATTGGCAAACCACCATATGTTCACCTTGTCCAGAGACCTTCTAGTCGTATACCTGACTTCGGGCAGAACATCCATCATCAGAATCATCAAATAGTAGCACTTCATCATAGTGCATGGTTCTAGTTTTTCAATTCTTATGCCCGTTGCACAAAACTATTTAATCCTTATCCAGGGATTAAATCTAGACATCATAGATAAAATATTTATAGAGGTATATACAGCGAATTCCCATTCGTTTCTTTCCTTTCATGCCACCTGTTGTTAGTCCAGTCGAACTAGGAATGAAATTTTGTTAGTAAGCTCTGCGCAATATCTACTCTTTTAATCTACTGCGGGCCAATAAACTGAAGTATTAGATACCAAACTTGCACTCCATATCTATATATTCGTTTCTGTAAATTGAATGCAAAAACAATTATTGCATACTAGCTTTAATACATGCGTAGGTCGGCTTTTCATGCAGGCGCTAGCCGCCGCGTGAATTGTTTGCTCTTTTTATGAGTAAAAACCTTAATCAATTTTCATATAGGTTAATTAAAATTAGCTTTTAAAGATTCCAACGTTATTCTTCATATGTTCGGTACGTTTCTTAATTGAAAATACGAAGTGTGACTACCA
Source organism: Lepisma saccharinum (assembly GCA_022664845.1). Lineage (NCBI taxonomy): Eukaryota > Metazoa > Arthropoda > Insecta > Zygentoma > Lepismatidae > Lepisma > Lepisma saccharinum. The sequence continues at coordinate 14,455 of JAGDQP010013673.1, forward strand.
GGCCCTCTTAAGGCGAGGTCCCGCGGATTTTTGCTGTTGAAGAATGTGTATATTACGATTGGCTAATCCTACTTTTTAAACTTCGTAGATAATCTTGAACTTCTGTCAATATTCATTAAAAAGGAGTAGGTTCAGAAAAATAGTTTTACAATGATAGAATAATTTTTGTCATTCGTCTTTTTACTGTTGAAGCTTTTAAAGCTTGTTTTGTGGGTATATATTGGCGTATTTGTGATTACGCCTGGTTTGAATATCGCAACAAACCAGGGAATGTAGGGACGGAATCCTAAGTAACCACTGGTGAAATTATGTAGTAAACTTAAAACACAATGATGTATTGAAATAGAATAGCAGAGGGCTCGACTATAGAAAACCTTTATGGAAGAAAAGGATTACGAAACGGCTCATTTACTAGAAAAATACAAACTTCTCCCTCATCTCAAAGTACTTCAATTTCTACCTCTCTATCCCATTTATTATTGCTACAAGTTTCAAAGTTCGATTCCCGGCCGGCCAATTTTTTACGTTTATATATATATATAACTTTACTTTTTTCTTTGTACTTATTGCTCCCTTTTGGATTTGTTTGTACAAGTTACGTTAGGTTAGATTGTCTTTTTGTGTATACGCATTTTGAAATTTTACACATTTCACTGATGCGTAGGTTAGACATTTTATTGTTCATTAATCACTGTCTCTCAGTTGGGAATATTATTATCCCGAGAACGTGGTCGAAAAAGTAGTAGAAAGGATGAGTATTGTTATCTATAATACGTAGGGTAAACTTCTCTGAACTTGTCATACCCAAGATTATATCGTAATTTTCCCTTTAGTTTTGAATTGGTAGAGTCAAAGATACACGGGAGTGGTTTCAGCCCTCAACCCTTTATTTATATACGAGAAGAAAGTTAATAAAATTACCGTCCCGAAGAATACAGTTTACAGGTATTTGAGTATGGACGATTACAAAGATATCTTATTCTTTAGAGTGATCAGTTAGAGATTGTGGAAAATAGGATGACACCAGTTCCTTAGCAAGCTGCGTGTCGGGAAGTTGTACCAGTTCCTTGGCGAACTACGTACAGGTTAAGTTAGGGTTTATATGTGAGAGTGCACACCAGTTCCTTCGCGAACTACCTGTGCAGGATAGTACCAGTTCCTTAGCGAACTGCATACCAGGATGTTCCAATTTCTTGGCAAACTGCGAACGGTTGAAGGAGAGGAGCTGACCACCCGGGGAAACGAGTGATACCTCTTGCTCTGTGCAGGTCCTTTTTAAAGGCGATTGTAGGGGTGGTTCCTCTTGTTTCTCCTACTTGACTCCAGCTCCCTCTATCTTCCGTTATTTTCTTCATCTGGTGTTATTTTGCGGAGTTGATCGTCGTCTGCTCCAATGTGTGACTTGTTTACGTACATAACCACATGTTTGTTCTATAAACATGTATGTTATTGTTTATACAATGTCCACGTGTTCGTAATACACGCTGGTCATTACGATATATATATAAGATTGTAAACAAGTAGAAAAAAAAAAGGATACTTACCTAGTGAAATCTTGAGATAGGAGCACACGAACTTCACAAACACTATAAAAAATTAGTACGTTTCGCAATTGCGTTTTCAACTGGTAGGAAGGAAAATGGACAGGTGCGGGAGTTGTGTTAAAGAAACGCCATATTGCCAATGATGCTGGGTGACAGTGTGGCCAGGTTATGGAGGCGGGAAAATGACTAGATGGGTCGGAGAAAACAGCAAGTGGAGAAGAAAGTGCAATGGTTACTAGCAGCAGGTAAGGGGCTTCCTGAAGAAAAGGGTAAATAATCGGAGGGGAGGGGGAAATAATAATAATAAAAATAACAATAATGATGAAGAAGAAGGGAGAACAAAGAAACAATATAGAAAGATAGAAATAAAAGTGCAACCAGAGATGGAACAAGGAAGAGAAAGGCAGAAGACAGCAATGCGTTGCATGGAGTTACAAGCAGTTGAGGCCGGGTTCATGGCGGAAAGGCTGGAGATGTACCTCTGCTCCCATCTCTTTCTAACTGTGGCAAGGAAGTCAGGGTTCAGGATTCTGACTCGAAAGGTTTCGTCAAAGGTGCAGCCGTGATAGGAAGTGTGTTCAGGTATGGGGATGTGCGGAAATTGATATTTGGAGGAGTAGCGATGGTTGTTGATGCGGAATGTTCGAGGAATTTGGGTTTCGCCAACGTAGAAAGCGGAGCATAGGTTACAGAGTAGGAGATAAACGAGGTTGGAAGACATGCAACTGCCGGAGTGTCGGAAAGAGTACGTCTTGTGAGTAACAGAATGTACGAAGGAAAGACTGGGATCAAAAATAGGACAGGTTTTTCAGCGGGGTCTGTTGCACTTGCTAGGCTGGGGTGGTACTGAGTGAGAAGATTGGGAGCGGAGGAAGCTACGCGGGGAGGTCGGTTGGAGTTTGGATGATTACGGGCACGGTCCATTTGTTTACGGATGAGGTGTTTGGGATATCCACGATCAGTGAAAGCTGAGAAGAGGATCCTGAAATAGTTTCGTGTTTCTACCTTGTTTACCATCTTATTTATCCCTGCGTTGGGGAAAGCCGGGAGGGCAGTTTAAGGTAAATTTAAGACAAATGAAGAAGAAAAAAAAGGATAATACTTACTGCTTATAGTTTCGTTTAGATCACACACCTTAAATCTAAGCGCTTCGTTAGTCAGTTGTTGTCCAGTTTTGATGCTTTGTCCGCTACGTGTCGCCACTGTCTCTTCAAACTTGTACTTTGTGAACACGTGAACTTCGCTCTCTTCCTCTGTACTTGAAAACGTGTATATGCACGAAATATAGTGACTATATATATATATATATATTTAATTAAGCTCGAAAATGATTTGGAGAAACTTATATTGTTCCGGACACATTCCTTGTTGTTTCTTTGATGACTTCTGCACACGACACACCATTTTTACTTTTGGTCATGGTTAAGGTGATAATTTCAGGAAAGCTGTGTTAAGCTACAAATTTAACGTATCAAAGTCTAAGCCGATAAGCTAAGAACAGTACTTTAATTTTTCTCTGATTATTTATTGCTATAATGTAATTGTTGCAGTGTTTTCCTTCTTTAACAACTAAAAGGATACTCAGAGACTCCTTAGCATGTATGATTATGTAAATTATGCAATGCAAACTAGTTTTTGCTACTGGGAGGGTGCCAGTAACTAGTTTGCCATTTTCAACAGTGCCCATTTATTTCGTATGTGGACAAATAATCAGCATTTTTTTTTTAAAAAAAAAATAAGGTTTTTCTGTTTTCTAGAATAACCATTCTAACCTTTAAGATAAAAAAAAAAAGAAATACCATCGCTACTATTTTCACGTAGGACGTTGCTTCACGAGAAGAAATATTTGGTATGGGTGCCAACTACAGGGCTCATCATTGCCAATAATAGGTACATGTCTTCAGATCTCGAAAACATTTGTGAACGTGAGTGCCAACAATAGGTCATTTTGCTGTTTTGAAGAAGATAAAAGTAATAGAAAATAAATGTTCTGCATTTTTATTGTTTCACTGTAAAATTAATTTCGACAAAGATCAAAGAGTTTACTGTTAACCATGAACAGAAAAAGAAAGCAGCAATAGATCTGCACTTCAAGTTTCAAAACGACAGTGGTCTATAGTTGCCAATAGCAGGTACGTATAACCTGTATTAACTAGTACTTCAGGTTAACCCAAGGTTTAAATGTTCTGAGCAACTGGAAGTTAAAGAACCTTTAAATATTATTATTATTATTATTATTATTATTATTATTTGTAGTAGTAGTAGTAATAGTAAATTTATTCGTAGGAAATTTTCTTTTAAAAAAAAGGTAATTTCTTTGATGCCACCTGTTGTCAATTCAACCAAACTAGGCATTAAAGCTGGTATGCAATAATTATTTCTGCATTCGATTTTAAAACGAAAAAAGATATGGAGTGTGAGTTCGGTATCTAATACTACAGGCCCGCAGTAGATTAAAAGTGTAGATACTGCGCAGGGCTTACTAACAAAACTTTGTTCCTAGTTCGACAGGACTAACATGAGGTGGCATGGAAGGAAAGAAACGAATGGGAATTCGCTGCATATACCTCTATACAAATTTTATCTATGACGTGTAGATTTAATCCCTTTATAAGGATTAAACAGTTCTATGCGACCGGGCAACAGTGTAACATTAAACCGTTATAATAATGAAGTGATTAGAAATTGTCTTGATTGAAAGAGGCCAGGTTCAGTCAGTGGCTCCTGTGATACCTGACCCTTCTTAAAATAAATGATAAATAGTACAAAATAATGACATTTTTTGCGCTCGGGGTATTAAAAACGTAAATTAATACTTTACTTATGTGTAGCTTTGTCATCATTTGTGATGAATACATACAAGTTAAGTAAAGTGCTAATTTAATACAAAATAGTTAAAATAATAACGAAACATAAAAATTTAATACAAAATAGTTAAAATAATAACGAAACATAAAAATCAAAGGTTCAATAGAATAACGATATTCCGAAGTGTAATTATCGTACAAAAAAATTGTAAATGATTTAAATATATCAAAACGTATATATTTAAAACTATCTTAGATGATGATGAATGTTATTGCTATTATTGTTACTACCATTACAACTAGCACACACATGAATATAAAATGTGGCAGAGACTCCAAAATAATAGTAAAAAAAAGACCAATATGCTGGAACACACCTATTTATAGAATGATAATAACTTACATTCTTATTTCTTAATGGTTAATTTATTAAACTATGAACAGTGAAGTCAAGTTACAATAAAGGAAATGTTGTTACAGTGTATTTTTATTGATTTGTTTAGTTGTATGTATACATATTTATATATCTGGCACAGTAGGTCTTATATTAATTGGTATTAAGTGAAGAAAAACAAAAAAGCATTCTAATTTTAAAAATATTGTAAATTTAAAATTGGCAGACTGGATGAAAGTTAAATCAGGGAAGTCGGTGTCGAGATTCCGAAACGGTCACAAATTACACTTGTAAATTACAAGATGAGATTTCGAATGAAAAGTAGTCAAAACGAACATAATTGCCATATGCTTACCTTCAGCTTGGTATACTTTCCTCGCTGCAATCGAATCTTCTAATAAAATGGCGCTTACAAACACAACAAGTTCCACTATCTTTTTTCAACTGATGAAAGCAATATATTTGTTGGAGAAGCTTGTTGTGTTTGTAATCGCCATTTAATTAGACAATTTGATGGCAGCGTGGAAAGTATACCAAGTTGAAGGTAGGCATAGAAATTGGTCCTTGCCACGTAAACTTACATTTGATCATTTCCATAATTAAATAAACTATTCATGTTAGTAAGTCAGATGTAGGCAGTTCAAAATTAATATACTGGACTGGACAGCTCAGCGAAAGCTGATCAGTAATTTGGTGTGTTTACTTATTTTTAAGTATACCTTTTTTTATATTGACATTGAACACTAAATTGTAATAATCAGATAATTGGGTTTATGCATGAGTCACATATAATCGTCGGACAAACACAAAGCTCTGCGTTGCGGCCCTCTGTTTATATTCTAACGAATACTATAGCGACGGTAATAATAATTACATATGTTGTCCTTGTTATCTTGCAGCGCAAGCTCAGACTCTGATCACGCCCACAATTTTCCGTGTTTCTCCGTAGTTCCAGTAAGCGTATGTCCGAATCGTACACCACAGGCATAAGTAATTCATGAAAATTTAATTCTTATTTATTTTACGAAGCTAGGAGTTCATCGTAACCTTGAGTTACTCTACAGTGGATAAGATCCCTGATCAATTTGAATATTAACCTGGGTATCTAGTCGAGGGTCTAGTTTAGCTTTGCTTGGACAACGTATTTAAATATGATTTTTGTGTTATTCGTGAATAGAATCTCACGTATTAGTAATATTAATTAATTGTCGATATACCCTAGTAATTTATATACATTGCAGTCATGAAAAGATAAACTGTTACTATCTTTCATTAGTAAACAACATCCAAATGTATCTTTCTTTACTTCAAATCAACATCAAACCCGTACTCCAGTGAACATGCTCTTAGATTTCAGAACAGTATTAAGAAGGCTAGCAGGTCTTGCTTTCCAGTGTTTTCCTTAATTTTACCAGACCAATACGAAGATGGTATCTAAGCTAAGCTTTCCCCATCTTCGCCCCTCGTAAGAGTTTCCTGCTGAGAGACCCGGGAAACTCTCACATATGCCGGGCTTATAATACAGGCAACTTGGCACTTGTCGGGGGAAAATTCATAATGATTTCTTCATAGGATTGTTCTAAAAGTTTCCTTAGGAGAATAGTAAAGTCCTGACCGATTCGACTTGTGCTAAGTCCGTCTTCATGAAAAAAATGGTGGATCGAGGTGTCTTCTGCTGTTTTTTGCCGATTATCTCGAAAATGGTTGATCTTAAGTTAAAAAGGAAAATGCAAAGCGCCAAATCGAAAGAGCATAAAACTTCCTGTAAGATGATACTTTAGTTTTACTTGTGAACTTTTCATTGAACTTCGTTGTCATTGATTGTTAATAGTTAGTAAATATTTTACGCAGATAAATTTTCGCCAAATGTACCCACTTTCTACTAAGATTAGTTACTTGTCACTTATTTATTTTATAATGAATGAAATATATAGTAGGTGAGCTCATTATTATAACTTGGTCCTTGCACCAACCACTTCCCGTCTCGAAATGTATGAGCTCCAGGTCATAACGATTTTGTGTTAGGCGTATATTGTACACTTACTTAACGTCCCCTCACTTTGTATCCACTCCTGCTTGTAGAGGTATCGCCAGCGTCACGTTTTGTTTCACGTAGTATCCTTAGTAGACCCCCTAGCACGCTAAGATACATGATTACAGTCTTAGATTTTCTGTATTTAAGAATCTCCTTAACCTCAGGGCTTCCCTGGCAAGAAAAGCACTGAAAATTAAATATTATGCTTCCATTTGTTTGAGGAATTCTTCAAATTTTATCTCAACAGTGTAAATTGTATTTTTTTTTTTCCCTTTTTTACCTTCATAATAATTTCATTCAAAAAAATATTTAAGAAGGCAGAAATGCTTTGCTCAGTATTGTTCATTATAGTACGTTGTAAGATAATATCCTCATTTACAATCGCCGCTGCCCTACGCACGATTTTTAGTCTCTCTCTTTCTGAGTTTCATACTTTTCTGAATACCAAGCATCACGCAGTATCGTACGACCCACCTTACAGAAAGACCAAAGCTGCCTGAAGCCATATAACATAAATTAGTAAAAATAAACTTCGGATTAATACGATAGTTTTAAAAATAAAAGATTTGTTGCATGACAATGCATTGTTATCGTTTTTTGACGTCTCATTTTATTTAATTCTAGAATAAACGCAGAGCAAAACTTTTAACTGTCCACTTCCAACAAGACGAAGATGGATCATTGTCTCGTTCAACTGCACTTACGTCATATGAACTAGAATATTTGGCAAGTACGGCATTAGGATTGATACAGAAAACGCATCCGTCGTACTCTTCTGATATTTGGTAAGTTCTTGAAGTGTGAAAATCAATCTTATTAATCTGAAGCACTTGTGGTTTTAGATGCTACCATATATTGATGTGCCTCTTTCATTGTGATGGATCCTACCTCACAATTCGTACCACCTTTCAATAAGATTTTTTCCATTCGTAATGTCTTTCATTTCCCTTATTTATCTCTCGGGTCGTCTTCTCGAGACAAAACACAGTGTGTCGTGACTTTGCAAATACACTGATATTTTAGCTACTCATTTGCACCCAAAAAATTTGAACCCAGAACATGAGCAAATATATTGTTTATCGTAAGGCAAATAAAAAAAAACCTCAATTTATTCACAGTGCCGATTTTTTTTTTAAAGTAATAACTATAAATACAAGAGTCCGACGGTAATGGATGGCTACAAGCTCAAATATGATTTTATTACGCAGTCGGCGATCTTCTCACTTACTTTTTCTGATCGACTTGGCAACCTGATCACTTTTCAATGCGTTTCCTATACTGGAACCCACCTTCTCTGCTTTTTTCCTGTACTGTATTCCACGTTTTCTGAATGCGTTTTTTTTTTAAACTGTATTCCTCTTTCTGTGACTGCATTTCCTATACTGTATTTCACTTATCTACGTTTCCTACAACGAATCCCACTTTTTCGTACTGCGTTTCCTGTACTGAGTACCACTTACTTGACTGCGTTTACTTTTTTGACTCCCAGTTTTCATTATTATTATTATTCATTGTACTCATCTCAATTTTCAACACACAATATCCCCATCAAAGGCCACTTGAGCACGAGCAGTGTCGTCAACTGTTTTTTATGTAGACGTCCGCCATTTTGTATTTCTGTTTCTGCTGTTATCCATTCGTGTGACCATGGTGCAAAGGTACGACATTACTTATGGGATAAGCTGATATATAGTGTTTAAAAGTAGTAAATCTACCTTACTAAAATCTCTGAAGATCCTTTAATGGTGTGAATTGAAATTAGTATATATTTATTGTACATACTTCAGTTTAGTGTGCTGATTTAAGAAAATATTGGTACGTATGAAAATAAACTTTATTTCCAGAACGCACAATAAGTCTTAAGAATACAGAGCACAATAAGAGAGAGTCATTTACTTCTATGTAGATTCTTGAACCCGTGAGGGAAATTTTTGGAAGCACTAAGTACCATTGAGAACAGATGGATAACTTTTGTTGTACTATTTACACTAAATCAAACTGTCCACTTATTACTTAAAAAACAAAATACTTACATTCAATGGTCAGCATAGATGTTATATTGAGGAAATAACTATCTTTTAAAGTAGTTGAATAGGAAGCGCACCGTCTACTCGCAGTAAAAATAACGGATGCTGTACATAGAAAAACAACCGATTAGTGCCATTATTCTTGTAACCGCAAGGGCGCAGTGGCGCATCCAGGGTTTTCGTGAGAAAATGAAGGGGAGGGGGTTGCAGGTGGAATAAACCATGGACATTTTAATTATTTTGCCACTAAGTGAATTTTTTAACTGTAAATTTGTCATATTTTCCCTAAGTTGTACCATAGAATATGACACCGATATCCCACAAAATGGATATTTCTAGATAAATTAGGTTTGTCCGGAAACAAATCGAAGTTTTTTTTTTTTAGATAAATTGTTGAAATAATTGTATAATAAATAATAGTTTCCCTTGACAAGGGGGACGCACAACCCCCATGACACCTCTCTGGATCCACCACTGCAGGGGTATCTATAGTGGCAACACATTTATAACCCACACAACAACGGTCTGTGCTAGTAAACAATAGCCTTTTCAACTTTGGGACTCGTTTTTCAATAAAAATGAAGCATGTTTTAACTTTTGCAATAAACCCAAATTGGTCTCATTGAGAAAAAGAATGGGATTCATTGATTTAAATAAGTTAATTAAAACAAATTATTTAAATTTAAATTAAATAATATAAAACAGAAATAAAGTGCAGTATACTATGCATTCTATGGTACGAATCGTATGTAAGCTAGAAATTCTCCTTTCAGTCCTCATGCGATGATAGGCTCTTAGTGATGGACCAAGAATTTTAATCTCGATTGGTTCATTTCATATTACACGCGAAATTTTTTACAAGAACTTACGAACCCAATTCACATTATACATTGACAATTTGTATCACAAATTTGTGTATTGTGGTAATATGAGTGAGTACCTACATATGAAACCGAAGACACAGAAAACCAAGTCCAGTTTTTGTTTACAAAACAAAAATTCTTTCGTAACATTACCTGCCTATTACGCAAAATCTATTTGTATCAAACTGTTTAATTTCTTTATAAATTGCTGAGAAATAATGTATATACTTAATGAAAGTATAGTTTAGCTATGTCTATGCTGAAGAATGAAAATGCAAAGTTGCGTATCTACTATCCATTTGTCTATGAAATAGCTCTGATATTTTATGGAATATTGTTATGGGGTGTTCACAGATTGATAATACAACATTGAGGTCTGAAAACTATAACCGAAATGACCTAAAATATATCTTAGTATATCTAAATCTTAGAACATTGTGTTTGGGATATGTAGCGTAGAGAAAAGAGGTAATTGCGACTATAAAATTTATAATTACTTAGGAAGAAAGGAAGATACAGGCGTTATTTTAGAAGGAATGCTGATACGTAGCCGAAAAATTGAAAAACTTAAGTTTGCTTAGCAAAACATCATGATCAACCAAATCAAATGCTTTACTGAAATCAGTGTATGCGACGTCTACTTGGCATCCTTTTATCTAGCTCAGTTGCAGTGAAGTCAATTACAATTGTTATGTTTTTTGAAGTTGACCTATTTTTCAAAAAGCCGTGCTGATGTAGTGAAAGAATGGAGTTTACATGATTCAGTATTCGCCTATATATAAACACATCCATATACTGTTGCAAACGATGATAAAATAGCTATTGGTCTGAATTTTTTGGACGTCTTTCGTATTCCCGGATTTTGGAATAGGACAAATTAAACTTTCCTTCTATTTGTCAGGGAATACACAAGTTTTTACCGATAGATTTAATAAAATATATAATGGGTATTTAAGAATCTCAGCACAACCTTTTATTATATACGGTGGAATTTCGTCCTGCCCGCAAGATATCTTAGGTTTCAACATTTTGATTGCTTCCTCAATTTCTTTCATTTTAATTTCTTTTATTTGAGACGTGTTTAAAAGTTCACCTCTAGGCTTGTCTGACAAAATTTCAGATTTGTATTTGGGGTGTTACAGTTCTAAATACAGATTGAAAATAATGTGCAAAATACCTAGATACTTCCCTGTTACTTTCTCTCTCTTTGTCTCTGTATTTCAAAGAAGTGGATGAGAGATGTTTTCTTACTTTTAACAAAATTCCAAAATTGCCTTGGGTCTTTATTAATACTATATTCTAAGCTTTCAATGAAAAATTTTATGCTAATGAAATTTCTGATTTAGCTCTCTACGTAATATGCGAAATTTTTCATATTAAGCCATTTTCTATCCACTGCTGGATGAAGGCCTGCCCCTTTTCTTTCTACATATCTCGGTCTGCTGCTATCTTCATCCATGTAGCTCCTGAAAAACGCTTGATTTCATCTACCCATCTTGCCTTTGGGCGTCGTCTCGGTCGTTACTTTTCTCTAGGAATCCAATGTAGTACATTTGTCGTTCACCTTCCATCTGTTCAACCAGCTATGTGACCGGTCCATTTCCACTTCTTCTTCGCAGTCTTGATTATCAGGTGCGTAAATATGAAACCGGAATTTATGTACAGAAAAGACAGTGATTGGATGACAATGCTAAGAACTATTTTATTCGAAGTATTGGCCATCGCTAGCGATACATTTCTGCCATCGTTCCGGCAATGTGTGGATGCCAGACAAAAAAAACTGTGCCTCTTGTGCTGCAAACCAGTCATCAAGCCATTGTCGTAAGATGTGAAGCGCTGGTCAGCAAGTGCGTGTCCCATGGATGCAAATAAGTGAAAATCGGAAGGCGCCAAGTCTGGTGAGTAAGCCGCATGCGGAAGGATTTCCCAAACAAACATCGCAATCATTTCCTTGATATGTTTTGCAGGGAGGGTGCAAGGGTGCATTATCGTGAAGCACAATCACTTTATGTTGTCTTTGGTCATATTCTGGTCGTTTTTCACGCAAAGCTTGATGCAAATCGATCATTTGTTGTCGGTAACGTTGGGTATTAACGGTTTCGCCAGGTTTCAGCAGTTCATAATAGATCACTCCCTTCTGATCCCACCAAACACAAAGCATTGTCTTCCGTCCATAGCGATTTGGTCTTGCAGTCGATGTTGCCAGTTCTCCTGGAGTTACTCATGATCTTTTACGCTTAGGATTCTCGAAATAGAACCACTTTTCGTCACCAGTCACAATTCGATGGAGAAATGATTTCCTTTTGTACCTGGCGAGCAGAATTTCGCAAGTGGTTCTTCGGTTTTCCTGCTGTCGTTCAGTCAATGTATGTGGAACCCATTTTCCCACCTTCTGAAACTTGCCCATGGCTTTTAAACGTATGGAAACTGCTTCTCGTGTCACATTTAATTGGTCCGCGAGTTATTGCGTTTGAGCGTCATCCTCATCCAACAAAAACTTGCAATTCGCTGTCTGCAAACTTTTTCGGTGGTCTTCCACGTTCTTCGTTTCTCACGTCAAAATCGCCACTTTTAAATTTTGTAAATCACGCATAGCACTGTGACTTACCAAGAGCATGATCACCGTATGCGTCGACAAGCATGCGGTGCGATTCTGCAGCAGTTTTCTTCAAATGGTAACAAAAAATCAATGCTGTCCGCACATCGTAGTTTGTAGGTACAAAGTGCGTCATGTTCAACGCTATTAAACACTACACTGTGACGTGAAACTTGTCTGGTTGAGAGTTGCAAATCGTTATCAGCAGTCAAAACAAGCAAGTGGCGCCAAGGACGCTAACCACAGTGACAGCTAACGCGCAGTCTATGCACAAATTCCGGTGTCATATTTACACACCTGGTACATTAACTTTGTTTGTGCGCGAATCCATTCACTTGTCTTCCTGTCCCTCCTGGTTATTCCTAGCATGCATCTCTCCATTGCTCTTTTGTGTGACTCTCAATCTTTGAGTCGTTTGCGCATTCAAACACAGCCGTGTATCATCACAGGTAAGACACACTGGTTATAAACTTTACGCTTCAGACACATTGGTAGTTTGCTTTTGAAAATAAAGTGTAGTCTTCCAAACGAACTCCACTCCATTTTACATCATCTATTTATTCCATCAGGCAACTTGGTATTCGATGTTTTAAGCTGGCCTAGGTAAACATACTCATCAACTATGCCCATTGTCTCTCCGCTAATCTTTATTTTCCTCTTTGCAGTATGTTGATTGTATATGACTTTTGTTTTACTTAAAATTCATTTAAGGCCTATTTTCGAGTTCTCATTACTCAGTTCTTCCATTCTGGTTTGTAGTTCTTCTGCACTTAAGGCAATCAGAACTATATCATCAGCGAATCGTAGGTGATGCAGATATTCGCCATTAATTTTAATTCCAACTTCATCCCAGTTTAAATTTTGGAACAATCTCGCCAGGACCGCAGAAAACAGTTTTGGAGAAATTGAATCTCCTTGCCTTACCCTTTTCCAACTTTAATTTTTCACTTTCTTGATATAGTCTAATGACAAATGTGGCAGTCGAATAAATGTTTCGCAGTAGCTTGATGTATGCATTTTCGATGTCTTTGATGTTCAAGTGATTTAAGTACTGCTGCCAAGGAGACCGAATCGAAAGCTTTTTCAAAATTACGAATCCCAAACATAGTGGAAGTTCATATTCATTAGTCCTTTCCATAACTTCATTCAATGTTTGTATGTGGTCCATTGTGTCACATTCGTTACTAAATCCACGACGAAATCCGGCTTGTTCCCCTCCCTTCTTAAAATCCAAGTCCCGTTCAATACGATTCAAAGTAACTTTGGTGAACATTTTGTATAGAACTGACTGTAAGCTAATTGGTGTGTAGTTTTCGACGCGTTCTTGGTCCCCTTTCTTGTAAACAAAATTATAACAGCATTATTTCAATTTGACGGTATTTCTCTCGTCCTCAGGAACTTGAAAATAATTTCCCAGGTTCCTCTTTCATCTTTTCACCTCCTCATTTAAACATCTCTGCTGTGAGTCTATCTTCTTCTGGCGATTTTCCGTTCTTCATCCCTCGAAGTACTTTATCCACTTCTTTGATTACGTCTGGGCCATCTACATCATTTTTCTCTGAGTCTTCATTTCCTAGCTCTTCTTCGGAGTAGTACAGTACTCCGTAGAAGTTTTCAAATATTTTTAAAATTTCTTCCTTATTTCGTGTTACGGTCCCGTCTGGTCTCTTAACTGCAGTTATTTGCTTGTTCCCTATCATGAGCTGCTGTTTGGTTTTCTTCAGGCTCTTGTTGTCCTCGGTTGTATTTCTTGCAAGATTTTCGTTATATCTTCGTAGATCCTCTCTTATTTTCTTCCTTACGGTTTTATTTAGTTCTATGTATTCAATCCTTTTTATGTAATTTTTATCTTCTTTTATTTTGAGATTTTGCTCTCTCTTTTCTTTCTGGTGCCTGCTATTTCCTTGGCTGTTTCTATTGTATTTCTGCTATTGATGTCTTCTTCATCCTTTAACTCTTTCAAGGTGCTGAGTCTGTTGCTTAGTTCTATCTCGAATGTGTCTCAGTTTTTCCTTAGATTTTAGAGATCTAAAAGTGGCGGGTTTTCTCTAATAAGCTTCTTTCTCTCAAGTCTAGTATTTAGTTTCAGCTTACATCTCACCATCCTGTGATCACTCGAGACTTTGAAACTGTTCAGAACAGACACGTCTTGCAGAATTTCCCTGTTATTTGATAGAACGTAGTCTATTTCGTTTTTGGTCCCATTTGGGTCTTTCCATGTCCACTTCCTCTGAGGCGGTTTCTTGAAAAATGTATTGGAAATGAACAGTCTGTTGGCTTCTGAGAGTTCCACTAACTTCTCTTGTTTCTTTTGCCAAATCCAAAGTTTCCTCTCTTTCGTGTCACTGTTCTGCTCGGTTCCTACTTTCGCATTGAAATCTCACATTACAATTTTGTAATGCGATTTACTACTATCCAAAATCTTCTGTATCTCCTCATATAGGTCTTCGATTTCCTTCTCCGTGTGTGAGGTTGTTGGAGCATACACTTGTATAATTTCCATACTGTATCTCTTGTTTATCTTTACTACTACCCGTGCGAATCTATCTGAAATTCCTTCAATTTCTGTGATCCGTGTCTTCAGGTCTTTATTAATTATAAAGCCAACGCCTGTCGGTTTTCCATTTTCTGTTCCTTTAAAGTAGAACGTGTGCCCCGACGGTAGGTCCAGCTGTTTTTCATTCTTCCTCCACACTTCTGATAGTCCTATGATGTCCCACTTAATCATTGTTAGTTCATTCTGCAATTCTTCTAATTTGTCTTCTCCTGCAAGTGACTGACAGTTGAGAGTCGCCACCTATAGGTTCGTTCGAGTTGCAATGTCGGTGTCCTGGCAGTCTACAGTCCAAACCCGGGCATTTTGACCCTCTGACTTCCTGCAGGACAGGCCGTTGCCAGCTGCATTCTGTCCTCCGAGCAATGAGGGTCTCCGAGGCTGTTTTCGTACTTTTGTCATCATGTATAAAGAAATGAGGGGTGCAGACATTTGACTCACCACGCTATCTGCTATTGCGGGTTGGTGAGCAGCCCATTCATGTTTGTTCGCCAAGCAGTTGCTTGGGTACTAACAGACCCACGACGTTAACTTATGGATTGGACATTACTCGTCTACCCCGGTCGGTTCTCTTAAGCCTTAGCAAGAGGAATTAAGGGGTCTCCTCCCAGTTAGTGGCAGAAGCCTTTTGGGGCGACAGTCCCGGTTTCTCGACCATGTCCCGTCGATTTAAGGTAAATTTATGAAAAGAAAATAAGGAATATATACTTACAGCTATATGTTCCGTATTAGAGCACAGACATAAATAAATATGAACAAGTCACTACAATAATTCGTGCCCACAGTGGTACTTAGACATGTGTAGAGGAGAAAACGACGTTGAAGTTTTGATTAAACACAAGATTGAGGAGACAGTGGCGACACGTAGCGGACGGCGCATCAAGCTCGGAGAACAACTGACTGCAGCGAAACTTCCGGATCCCGTTTTAGTTGCCTGTTTTCCAGGACTTATCTTCCTAACGAAGCGTAAGATACACCTCGTGCTAGCGAATTTTACTATAGTTTTTACTTTTTAAGGTATTTGTAAAGGAAAACTAATTTAGAGGCTGTTTCAGTGCCACACGTGATTTAAATACTAATAATAAAAAAATCGACTTCTTTTTTTTTTTCAACCCAGTTTATAAGAAATAAACAGCGATTTTCGAGTTTGAGACGAGTTGAGTTGCAAAATGACGTGATCATTATTGTAAAGATAAAATTTCCAATTTGCAGTGAAACATGTTTAACAAATAGAACTTTCTCAGTACATACTTCGAGGTCTTTAACTGTTTCTTTATTTCTGTAAATTGATTATTACTTGCATACTCTAACAAGAAAATCCCTGACGGTGACCCATTTTTCTCTGAGCTCCAGTAAGTATTTTAGTATCAATGCAGGAATCATTAATATGATAGCTCCTCTTCTACACCCCCCACCCCCATTCGTAACTCTCTGGTAATGACAAGATCCCCTATCTCTAAACGTGAAATCCTGAGGAAAAGCCGTTGTGAGTTGCCCAACCTGAGCCAAAGATTCCTAAAGGCCATAAATAATGTTCAAGAAGTGGACGGGTATCTTGATGAAACGATTGGTAGATTTACAGAGCTTGTGAATATAATGATTGAATTTATTTTTAAGTAATAAATCCTTTGTTTAAAATACGGTACCTAATTTTGATTTTCTGTGTCATTTTTCAGGAATCCGCCGCTCAAATACCTTGGCTTATCTGTTGGTAAATTTCAGGACTGTGATCTGAATAACAGTATCGAAAAGTTCTTTAAAGTTGTGTCAAAGGAATCGTTGGCAACAGTAACAGTAAAAAATAATGAATCTTTCAAGGAAGGTGATGATAGTGATTTGAAAGGGGTGTTTGGTGTTCGCAAAGGGGAAGGAAAAGAGACTGAAACCTCAGCAAGTGAAGACAAGAAAGTAAATAAACGTAGTGTATCTCCCGATATTAAAACCCCTGCCCTAAGTGCAGAAAAATCTCGATCTTTCTTTATGCAATACTTGGGAAGACAGAATGGTTCCAGTAGAAGTACTCTCTTTGACAAACATCAAATGGCAATGAGTTCGTCCTCAACACTTGCACTAAAGAGTGAAAAATTTGTGCTAGAAGATGTTGAATCATGTTCTGTTGATAGCGATTTTCAAGACAGTCATTCAGAATCTGTAAAGCAAGGGACGTCTGATTCTGTGAAGGAAGAATCTGCTAGGCAATGTAAACGTAATTGTGTAGAAGAGGAGTCCTTTAACCACTTGCCAGATTGTGCAGTCGCCGGACCTTCAACCAGAGATGAAACAAATGCAGATAATATTTTCATAAGTTTAACCGAAATATTTCCAAACATCAATGACGTAGATGAAAGTGTTGTCCCGTTTCTGCCAGAAAGTCTCCAAAAGAAGCTTGAGTCGAGAAGACAAGTTCAGGAACAGAAGCATAGTGATGCTTGTGAAACAGTTTCTAATAGGATTAATGAGGATGAAGCTTCTGAAGTAGATATTATACAAGAGGAGGATCACCATTCAGAAAATCCTTCAAGAGATTTTGTAGGAAAACAGAACGGATTTTTCCATGAAAATGGTAGAACAACGGAGAACAAATATTTGACTGGAGTAGAAGACGAAGATAAGGAAGTGACTGAGAAATGCCCTAATTGTAACAAAGAAATTAGAATAAGTGAATTTCCTGAACATTTAGACTACCATGTAGCTATTACTTTAGATAAAGAACTGAATAAAGTGCAAGTAAAAACAGTAACTCCTCCAAACAACAAACCTCAACAGAATATACCGAAACTACCAGCCAAAAGGAAAAAGGGAAGACCAGTTAAAAGCAGTTCAGACAAGAAGCTTAGAAATATAACTTCATTTTTTGAAGTTAGACCTTGACAATAAAAAACGTAGGTTAAATATAGAATTTTTTAAAATTAAATTTTAGACTTGGTGTTGGGATTTATATAATTTTAGGCTATTTTCGCAGAAGAGTTATAAGTATTGAAGCGTATTTTGTATATAACTGAGAGAGGTGCTTTGCACGAACGAGGTGATATTTATATTAAAAATATTTATTTGGTATTCAGGCTTTTTGAAGCAAGCTTTAATGTTATGTTGTTTACATGATTGATCCCTCTTCTGTTGGCAGTGTATTTTATGCATTAGTATTTCAGAGCGAAAACAACAGTATGTGATTTATGTTTATTAAGATTCCTTACAACTACTTTTCGTTATTTTTTTAAGGTGACAGAAGATAACGCTAAAAACATATTAACCCTAACCTAATATCGTAACCGTAATGATAAATGTGTTATTAAAATGTCATGAAATAGCTGAAAACCAAAAACTTAATGAAATATTTATCGTATATTTTGAAATTAACATAACACGGATTTGAATCATAGTACATATATTTATGTGTGTAACAAAACCGTTGTCTGTTCACCAGTATTATCTCTGGGAAACTGTACCACAATCATAAAATTTAAATCTTTACCAGTAATGAACTTATGATGATATTTTTAAACAATATACTGAAAGATAGTTCTTACCTAACTTTTATAAAAAAAAAAAAAAAGTATGAATTACTGTTTTGGAGAACTATGTAATGAGAGTTAAATGATGGAGTTCACTTACTGTAGTGTGACTTTATTGGGCATGAAATGTATCATATTAATGTTGTTTCGTTGTTGATGAACTGTTACAAAATACAGATTGCTGTACAATTATCTAAAATCATCTGAGAATTGTGCCAGAAACCATAAATCATAGTTTCATTCATTGTTCAGATTGTGTAATCGTTCTACAACTCTACGATACTGCGAACTTAGATTTGGCTTCAGCTTATACAATTTTAAAAGAACATTACATTTATGTAAGAACCATGTGTACTTTATTAATACATTAAAATAAACTCTATATTCTGTAATATCATTAAGGCTTATTTACTAGTCAATCATCCGTGCAATATATTTACGTAACTCAAGTTTTTCTTAACCCTAGACTACGCAAGCTATGTTTGTCCTTAATTTGCGTAAGATGTGCCTCGAGTCTTGTCAGGTTTATTAGGATTCTATTTAGAATGAAGTAATAATTCCGAGTATGATTACTGTACGTTCTCTTATCTGTATATTTTATGTTTACGAATATTACTTTTTACACGTATTATTTGAGTATGTAGATTAATTAATGTAACATTTTTGCAGATGACGTGTTTGTGAAGTGTTTTTTTTACAGTTATGAGACAATATGCATAGTTTGCATATGCTAACTATTACTATAATAAAAATATGGTGCTAAATAGTAACAAGACTTCTAAGGTTTAAATTATAAGAAAATACAAAAAAAAAAAAACCTAATATGTGAGAGAGAACGCATCTATTTTCTCACATATAACTTCATATACCATATTAGCATATTAAGAGCGAGACCTGTCGGGGACATTGTAAACTACTATCATTTACTTAGGGAGTATAGTATGTGAAGTACCATACCCTAGTATAACTATAGGCAACTACTATAGTCTAGTTGCAACATAATTTCGTTTTAATTTCATAAATGTTCGTCAGACTCATTCCAGGGTCACCAGAAAAAAAAACTATTCGGAATTGTACAAGGAGCCTTGCAGGCTCCCTTGCGTTGATTCGGGACATTATAGTTTAAATCAAAATCTCCGACAGAGAAACCATTCGAAAAAACTTGAACGGTTGGTATGATGTATGAAACCAGTGGCTCGAGAAATACATAAACGCCAAAATCACTTGACAACTTCTCCGGCTACAGTGCAAAATATATCGAAGGGAGCCTCCCAGGCAGCTATTGTGTAGTCTAGGGTTAATTCTAATGTTACTCATTTATATCCAGTGATAAAATTAAATGAGAGAGTTTCGATAAAAGAACAGGTCTAAAATTGTTTTGAGTTTATTATCTGTGTAATTTTAAATGCACCAAAATTTATAATAAATATGTACTGAACATTTATTTGTGTATTAGGCCTCTAAATAAATTTTATTTATTCTTAAATTTGCATTTATGTTATATGAAGGTGGGTGGTGTGTGTAAACTTAAATAAAAGTATTTATTCACTATAACCTTTCAAGAGATGCTATTAACATAAGTACTGTTTTTTTATCTTCGTTGTGAAATCTACGTGTGTCTCTACACAGCCTGTCTTATTTATAATCCCAGCCTGACGTTTATGCACGTAAAATCCACAAGGCATCCGACATTTAGTCAGCTGCAGTTTTATCCATCCAAACTTGCCTGTTACAGTACATCCATTGGACTGTTTTCTACGCCTTATAGGGTGGCCAATACGTAGTTTGGCTGGTGAAAACTACCACGATTTAGAATAATGAAATACTTGGGTGGCCACAGACCCGGAATATCTTATTGTTAAATTAGTGTTATTTGATCGCATTCTAACAGGTAGTACGGAAGTATTTACATTTGTGCCCTTCATTGCAATTGATTAAGAGGATAAACTTTCGATACGCCTCGGAAGTATTCAATAAGTGTCAATGTGTGAGGATAGATTATCTTATAGTAATTCCAAGATTAGGTAAACTAAACGTAAATGTCTTATTTTCCAAGGGTGCAGATATCTGATCCACTTTATATTTTGTTACGAAGTGGCCTTAGCCATAGTCGTCTAAATAAATTCAATTCAATATATAAGTAATAAATTTGTTTTGCTATTTATAACGTGAACTAACTTTCCTCATCTGACATCAGTAATTCATAGAGTGGATCAATTCTCTACACCTTTTCTGTTTTATGTTGCCTTAAATTTTGCTTAATTTAAGAATATGTTAGGTAATGTCAGGTCATGATGCTATCCATGGGAGTAAGCAACAGCTCCCTAAACAGAGTTCGAATTCGCTGTCTTGTGCTTACTATTAATGGCTGCATTCAATATAGGGATGGCCAAATCCGGATACCGGATTTCTATCCATCTGAATAACTGATAAATAATCGGGTGGCAGATATCCGGATGCCGAAAAGTATTGGGATAACATAATATGCAGACAACTAAAATTCAGCCTCCACGTAAAAACCGAGTAAAGTGCATGTAATATTCACTGATGGTGATGCGGATAACAGCCATCAGATTTATGGCTGTAAAAAATTATCTGGATATTATTCGCGTAATTATACGGATAGTTTAATTATTAGGATCTGGTTAACCCGATATCCGAAAAACAAATAAACTGATATTTGGCTATCCGTTAGCGAGCAAACGATTATTTGGATAATGGAAGAAACATCAAGCCGGCCGGGTAGCCGTGTGGTCTACGGCAGTAGGCTAACGACTTAAAGGTCCAGGGATCGAGTGCCGGCATGGGTGTGGATTTTAATGGCTAAAGGGCGAATCGTGACGGGCCGAAGTCCAAAGTTATTAGACTGGCTCATATAAAAATAAAGTTAACCAAAGAAAAGAAACAAATATTTTAATGAATAAAAACCAAATGACCTAACTTCAATTCCAGATTTCTTTTCTTGGCTAATTTATTAACTTCTGACTTACCAGGTGTATAAGCTTAAATTCGCTGTTTTGTTGTCAGCAAAACACATGGTGTGTTCATAGAAAGCACAAAGCAAGTTATTCAATGTTCTTTCCCTCGCTAGCTACACGTTTCGCCCACCTCTCGGGCAATTTGTGGATACCACGCCAAAAAAAAGTCCTGCTCTTTCGAGGCAAACCACTCATCAAGCCATTTTCGGACGTCTGCATACGAATCAAAGTGCTGCTCAGCGAGGGCGTGACCCATCGACGCAAACAGATGGTAGTCTGTAGGGGCCAGGTCTGGTGAATAAGCGGGATGGGGTAGCACCTTCCACTTAAGTGTCTCCAAGTAGTTTTGGACCACTTTTGACGTGTGCGATGGGGCGTTGTCGTGGAGGAATATCAGCTTGTTATGTCTTGGTTGATACTCCGGCCTTTTTCACACAGAGCACGTTGATGAGTTGTTGGTGCTAGCGGTGGGCATTGACAGTTTGACCCGGTTGCAACAGCTCAAAGTAGACAATGCCCTGTTGATCTCACCAAACACACAGCATCGTCTTCCGTCCGAAGCGATTTGGTCTCGAGGAAGATGTTGATGGTTGGCCGGGATCAACCCACGATTTCTGGCGTTTCGGATTCGCGAAATATATCCACTTTTCATCGCACGTCACAATCCGATGCAGGAACGACTTTCTTCTTTGTCTGGCGAGCAACATTTCCAAGGGTGGTGGCGGCTCTCCAGCTGCCGATCGGTCAATTCATGCGGCACCCATTTTCCGATCTTCTGAACCTTTCCCATGGCACGTAGACGCATAGAAATGGCTGCTTGAGTAACACCCAATTGCTCGGCAAGCATTTGTTGTGATTGGGTATCGTCCTCGTCCAACAGCGCCTGCAATTGATGGTCCTCAAACTCCCTGGGCCGATTTTCACGCTTCTTGTCACTCAGGTCAAAATTGCCGTCTTTGAACCGACGAAACCAATCTCGGCACGTTGTTTCCGATAAAGCACTGTCACCATAGGCCTCCACTAGCATTGGATGCGCGTCGGCAGTCGATTTCTTCAAATGGAAGCAGAGCTTCCCCATATGCTCTTTTTCTGGCACAAAACTAGCCATGCTTACCTGTGTGTTGTTGTCTGACCTTGCTGATTATGTGCACTGATTCGTGTTGCCAGAGGTCCAACTCATCCACACAATAGGTCTGGCGTGCCCATGGTAGCTTCATACGCTCACGGACGCCATCTATGGGCAAACAGCGGATTTAAGCTTATACACCTGGTAATTAGGACCGTGAGTCTAAGGGATGACATTCCTCATCAATCACATCCTGGACAGGCATGGAAATGGTAGCGGACAGGGCCTTTGTTAAGGCATCCTCCCGGTCATAGTTGAGCAGTATCGCGATACTAGTATCTCTTCTTGATTTTGAGTATCTCAATAGAGATCAGAAATCGTGTATCTCGATGGTTTTGAGCAGTATCTTTAAGATACTTTGCGATACTTTTTAATGTTCGCTTTTTCCGTTATTTTTTAGTTCTTAATAATCTTGGTAATCTTGATTTTTCTTGTCACTAGCGTGAAGACTTGAATAGAAGATAAAGAAGAAAACTGAATTCGGTGAGAACTTCAGAAAATTTCGTTGCTTTTCGTAAGCTCCCTTTTGGCGCTTATTCCTCATCCTCATTTGTCTGTGGATCAGCGACGAAAGAACTTTAAGGCTGGAACAGCTAAAAAAATAAAAGAAGCAAGAGCGGCTGGAGCAGCATTGCGAAATGAGTAATATTGAAGGGAATATAATAATATCATTCCCAAATTTGAGAAAAAAATGTGTTGGGGTGAATGAAAAAGAGAATAGTGTATCCATAAATTGAATACTTTCCCTTATAAATGTATTGATGTTTGGAATGATCAAGAATGCGGTTATTGGTATGTTTTACCAGACCCCTGTTGCGTAATACATCACTTTAGCTACTACTTCCATAAACCACTGGAAACTCATGTAAATGCCACGTTTTGCATTCCTATAGCGTAGATGCACTGACCTAGTTGCTACAGATGCTGATGCTCAAGAGTTCCCGGCTGAAGAGATGAATAGTCGAAATAGTGTGGCCCTCTATCCTGGGACATTTTCTTCTACGGTTTTCGCGGTAATGAAACTATATTACTGTAACTGAGTACTAGTGCTAAAAGTTTGCACTTCTGCAATACAAGCGAACTTTGTACTTCTCAGTACAATATAGATATTGAAAAGTACTGTGCTTTTAAATACTACAAAACATATCTCCACCAATACAGTACTTCTTAGTACAATCATGTAAGTTGTACAAAATAACCAGAACATTCTTCTGGTGGAAGAAGAGATCTTCATGGACTTAACCGGACTGGGCGGATATTATGAGGGACCAGCAGAACCCACCAGCGGACGGAGGGAAGTAGTGGCTCACCAGAGAACCCTCAAACTCCAGCAACTTAGCATGGACGTAGCCGGCACCCCTCGGTCCACCTTCAGGTTGAGAGGTAGTCGGGAAGAGAGCTTCAAACTACTGCGCAAGCTTATTTACAAAAAAACATCTTGCGCAACAGTATAAGGCCTGCATCAAGAAAGGCATTAGAGAGAGCAAGAGAGTCATCCAATTGCAAAAACCTGACCTAAACCTAGTGGAATACACCAAAGCGCCCGAGAACTCTAGCGGAAAATAAGAGAGATCCTGGCGGGAGACGAACAAAGGATAAATGAGGATGTAGTCACACACTACCAACAATTAACTCCAAAGCTTGAAGTGGGACATTGCACTGGAGGAGTGCAAAACACGGTTTGACCCGGAGGCCACAAAAGAAGTTGTCCAGATGGCAAAAAGCGTGGCGACAAACTTCCTGAAGAAGAAACTACAAACGATGGAAAGCAAGAGAGGCCGGAGGAACAATGATACCACAAGGGAAGAAGCAGACGCCTCGAAGAAGGGACTCGATGGTCGACTTAGCAGTCAACCTACACCAATAACTTAAATTCTTGGGGATGGTTTAACATATAAAAGCACAAAAACACCTTAGGCACCATGAGTGCTGTTCAACTCCTTACAAAAATGTTTTAAAAAAAATAAAGAACAAAATTCCATACTGCTTCCAGAAACAAGATTCTCAATTGATGTCTGGGCATTTAGTCCAATCGTGGCTAGGAGAAATAGATAAATGGGGAAGAATAAACCGACCGCTAAGTACTTGCCGCTTAGGCGAAACACAAAAACAAAAATATTACAAAAACAGATTTATAACTTGCTATACCTAGCAAACAATGACAAACGCAATGTAACCAAATAGATTTTTAAAAACGTCATGGTTAAGGACATTTGCAAAAGTTTTAGGCACGAGAAAATGAAATCCTCTTTTTGTGATATTTGCTTGAAAAAATTATGGGTCAAAGGAAAGAAGTCCAACAATAGGAAAAACAGACATGAATTCAATTCGAGAAGCAATGAAAGAACCAACTAACAAAGAGAGAAAAGAAAGCTTTCATCTTGTAATATCGATATAATATTTGGCTTGTGAGAGACGGACGACCAAATGCCACAACGCGGAATCCAAAGTATCGTCCCCAGAAGCAGCTGACCTTAAAAAATGCTTATTGAGTTTCAGAATTATTCATGAACGAAGTCCTTTTAGCTAGAGAAGCTACACAAGTAGTTTCCACTGAACATACTACACATATCGGCCCAAATATAATCTTCCCACACAGAAGTGAAAGGAAGTGCTGATGAATTCCAAACATGCGGGTTTCGATTCTCCAGTGATCAGGTTATAAGTAGGTTGAGTCAAATCACATGGTTTGGCAACCGAAATTGTAGGCTAGTATCGAAATCGATAGTGGTCTGGTTGTCTTGATTTATTTAAATAGAGAAATAATGTTAGATTATTCCAAATTTTAGCTAACTTAAATTTTTTGAAATAATAATGTCATGCTTGTAAATCAGTTTTGGATAATAGTGTGATAAATTTGCGTAATATATTGGCTCATATGCTTGATCAGATCAACAACTAATCCCTGAACTATCAGGACCTGTGACTCTTCAAAGATTTTGATTGGTGACGGGCCTGGGTTAAATCAGGTCTAATATATCTACCCGTTTGACGTTACCGTTTCTCTGTTACTTGCTCCGTAATCAAGCTTATCGGAGAAAACTATGTGCTATATTTGCAGCGAGGTAATGCAATATATATATATTTGTAAGACAACACCGACATACCTACCTCACGAAATTCCTGTTATGAAAATAAGATTTAAATAAGTATAGACCATCAATGATGCTCAAATGCTTTGTTTCGGCGCTATAGAGTTCCGAAAGTGTGGGGAAAATGAACTCTAAAACTCGATTGTTTCAATATCAAGAGTAGAACTGAGGCGGCATGGTACCCTCGAAGACTTGAGACCTGCTCATATTCCAAAATTATGCAATGGATGCGCAATAAATGGCCCAAAGGAAATAGGGGATTCCCAGACATTCTCTGGAGCAAATGTGGATAGAAATAAGCACGAAGACGACTTTCCGTATGAGTACAGATGATAAAGGTAATCACTGGCATCTAACCGGACAATGACAGTCTCTTTTACTGATAAAAACACAGCAAGTTCGCTTAAATCTATGTAATTTACCCCTGTTTGTTATGCAACCACACTTTTCTTTTTAAAAAATATATAATCGTTCCGCAAAATTATCTGTTTGATATATAAAAGAGAATTCTAAAGTTGTTCCCATTTCGTATCAAGTATTACCACAGATAAACTATATATCTGTGGTATTACACACATGAAAGTATTCATACGAAATACAGTAATGAAAGCTCAGAAGCGATTGCGGACATATTACGGTAATACAGAAAAATACAATCTTTGATATCAATAAAATGATAGCACATACAGAAGACAATGCAGTCGTTGATAATACTGCAGAAAATAGTCCCCCCCCCCCACAAATTTACAAAGAGACATTTTAAAATTAATCGCTGCTACTTGTAATTGCCATTCTGCGCATAACACAACAAAATAAACTAGGATAAATCTTGGTGATATGAGCTTGGAGACTTCAGTTATTAAGGTTTTCAATAAAGTTTCCCTTGTCTTCTCAAGTTCTATGAATTTGTCCATTTGGAATTGGAATATGACAAATATTTACGTCATGTGCCTACGAGATAGCTCTCTTTATATCGTGCAATAGTGCGTTTAGTGGAGAAATGAAGTCATCATAGGATACTTTCTAATCTTGGGTGAAGATGAATTGGATTTACTTCTAGGGAAGTTTGTTTCAAATGGATCTGACTGATTGTTCAGAAGTTGTTCCTACTGAAAAAGCATACTTGTATTTCTACCATAATATTTCTGGAATATTTCATACAAATTTTCAATTGGAGCAAAGTGAGTCCTCTTCTCAAAAAATGTATAGAATAATTGAAAGTTTACACAGTGAACACAGATTACTAATCAGAAATAATAACTTAAAGTTGAAATTGCTTTTTATGAACGTGCAATTTGGTATTTGGTTCGATTTTAGTGAAAAGATTCTTTTCTATTATTTCAAAGCCTTTAGTCTTCAGAAAACATTAAATGGAAAGATATTGATGAGGCTGTAAGTAAACTTGGAATGTGTAATCTTGTAGATGCTTTATATTCAAAATATTGTATGGTTAAGGATGCCTTTTCCGAGCTTATTTCAAAACATGCCTTTAGATGCGGCTTTTTATTTACTAAATGTGGTGTCTTGGTTGGCGATTTTTTATAAATTCTAAAGTATGTGCTATCTATACCTGCATGAAGAGTATACATTCATGATTGTTCTCAATAATGGGAAGTATTTGGACCAACAGTCGTAATAGACTTGCCGTGAATGTACTAAAAGCAGAACTAGAGTGCAAACTAAATCTCAAATTGAAATGTTCGGAACTTTATGAATCTAGGCTAATTGTTTATAAAGATGCCATATTATTTTTAAAATTTTCATTATTAAAAAGTTCAAATTATTCAAAAAGTTGTGCTTTGTAATGACATTTCAATTTATTAAATGTAATTTCTTAGTGTTTTCATATAGTTGTAATCTTCGTATTTGTCTGACTGTGAAAATAAAATCGTGCACATTTGTACAGAGAGTTTATTGAGAGGATTTGGAATGTTATAGCTATTTCTCGTTGTTGACGTATCATAATTATAATGGATATACGTGTTTCCGATTTCACTCTTTAAACTTTTCATAGTTTCAATATTTCTTGTCGTACCACCCTCTATATGTTACATTGTACGAAATTCATTGCATTTAGACAGACTTCACTTTAGGATGTCTCAAACACGTTAAAATTTTCCTAATTTTGTGGGACCTACGTTCCGTATAGTACGTATGTTATATTTTCATAGATAGGTTAGTTAACATATACCTTCGTAAATTATTCGGTTTTGTATTTTACATGTATTTTACGCCCATAATAACAAGTGGTGATAAAGGAAAAAGAACCTATCTTTACTTAATCTCCCTTCGCTCGCTTGGCACTGAGACTTGTGGAAGGAGATACTCTGAATAGCGAGGAACCTATATTGAAGTAACTGAATCTTGTGCGGTAAAAGGAGTGGTGCACCCTGACGGCAGAAATAATTGACGAGAGATTACATGACAAGAAAGAAGGTAAGTGCAATTGTTATAGTGTTGGTTTTGATATCAGAAGTGAAAATCAGTAGAATAGTTAAATTACGAGATATTAATCTCAAATAGTTTTCGAGCGACTTAAAGCAAACCATGTTCCTTATTTGCACATTCTGGACTTTCACTGCTTTTAGCGATTGTAAAATCCATATATATATATAAATATAAATCACAGCCATATTCAATCCACTAGTGGATGAAGCCTCTCCGCGAAGGAAGGAGTTGGTCTACTGCTCCCACGCTGACCAGACGGGTTGGGAGAGGAGAGCCGAAGCTCTCACTGTGATCGCCACTGTCTTTTATATATATATATATATATATTTGTCGTGCCGTTTAAATATATATATATATATATATATATACAGTATATATATGTTGTTGACCAAGATGCATTTTCGTGACCTGATTACACTGACCAAACATGATTTGTTGCTTCTGGGTTGATCACACCACAGAACGTGGTTGTGTATTATAGTCAATATGGTAGGCAGCATAATTGAACTTGCGGGTACTTTACGAAGTAAAGAACTGATGTGTGCACAACACTAATAAACGCCTGTTTTCTATTAAAATCCTATGAGATTAGTGCAATCGTTTTGATTGGCTTCTTCCTACTGGCGAAGGCAAAATATAACATTGTTCATTTTTTCATTGTTTGTTCGTGTTGGTCGTTTAATGCAGATTGTTGCCCACATATTTTTTAAAAGCAAATTTTGAATAAAATTGTTCTTTGCTACGCTATATGATTATTGAAAATAAATAGCTATGATTGTGTAACAATATTCTCCTCAAATACGTGGGTTATAATTAAGGAGGCACACTCACGAGGGAACCTTACGAACCAAGTTCCGGGGATTTTCGTCGGACTGGTTCCAAAAGAGAGGGGACAGGGTAGGAAGTCAGAAGGTGATATTATTTTTTTCGGAGCAGGAGTGTGAGAGGCAGAAGAACGGGTTAAGGGTGAACTGGTGCTTCGGTCCAGTAAAACTGTACCCGTTGTCTTTTGCCAGTTTCTCATAAACGAAAGCAGAGAATGAAGTGTAACTTACCATGATTATAGGTAATGCTGTTCTACACTAGAAGCAACTAGTGTGAAGCACCGTCAGTGTGAGTAGATGATTCAGACAAAACGTGTTGTTACAAAGAGCACATCTCATGAATGAAAAAGCACTGGACTGATCTGATGAACAAACTTCAGAGCCAACAGTGTCACAGCAGTACTGCATCGGCGTCCTGAATGGTTCCGGTTCTTCGTCCAGATATCCTGACTTGTAACATACATACTTGATCATGTTTCGAAACATTGGGGACGAAAACTGAAAATGAGTGAAGTTGTCTCGATGCCAGATGTTGAACTCTTCGGTCGCGATAACGGCGTCAGTCACGAACTTAACAAATGCTTTATACGGGCGGAAGAAATAGACATTCAGTGGCTGAATGAGTCCTGTGCATCCTGGTGGAATCAAATGCCATTCAAATTCACTAATGCTTTCTGCAATTGTTGATTTCATTAACACTTCAGCCGTATTGGCTTACCACGAATCAAGAAGTAGAAGCATGGGTTCTTCGTATAAAGTAGACACACTTGGCCAGAATACATTGGTCAGCATTATCTTCTGTTTTCATGTTAGCAGAGCCAGAAGCATAAGACATAATCAGCTGGTGGGTCAGCTGGT
Organism: Lepisma saccharinum; assembly: GCA_022664845.1. Taxonomy (NCBI): domain Eukaryota; kingdom Metazoa; phylum Arthropoda; class Insecta; order Zygentoma; family Lepismatidae; genus Lepisma; species Lepisma saccharinum. Next base: position 44,113 of record JAGDQP010013673.1, read on the forward strand.
TTGCTTTGAGGAAATTTCCGGCTGGATTCTGCACAAAGCATGTACATCGGCGAATATAGATCTCCGTCCATTGAGATTACAGGCATTGTCATGTATGAGTTCGTCGTTGCCAACATAGATCCTACAGTTGCATATACTCGTTTAATGCCCATTGGTCGAAGTGTTCGTCCTGAATGCATTTCTTTCTCGAAACGACTTTGATCTGTTTGGGAACCAAATGTCGTTCAATGACCAAGAATTTCTTTTTTCTAACGAACTCATCTAATTTCCGCTCTATATCCTCCTCTTTTCAGGCGCAGGTCTTTGGCACTTTATGAGTAATTGATCTCGAGACGATCCTGTTCCTTTTCTTAAACTTGAAAATCCATGAATCTGATGCCTTGAAATTCAGTTTACCATCTGGATTAAACTGGCGTTTGATTTGCAATGCCCACTGTCTGATTGTTCTGTCGTCAATTATGGCATTGCGTGCAGACATTTCTTTGAAGTGCTCAAACACTCGGTGTTTATAGTACTCATCTTCACGGGCGACGTCATCTTTTCTCGCGATCGTTCATAGTTCTGCAGCACGCCAATCGATTTGATCTTTGAAAACTTGGATCGAACAGATGCCATAGACCTTCTCTTTCCTCCAACTGTGCTTGTCCAGTACTGGAATGCCCGTTCTTTGTATTCTTCTGACAGTTCTCTGACTCCTTTCTTCTTTCTTTCCGCTGACCGAACATACGATAAGCTACTGCCTTGAGATGACGGTGTTTCTTCTTTATCCGACACTTCCGGCACATGTTGCGTTGATATGGCTTGCGATGTCATGTCGATACCCTCATCACCATATTCACGATCAGTTGAGTCAACATCCAGGTCTGAAGCGTCCTCATATGTCAGAGATTCATACCGCTCAACGATCACTCGTTTATCCAATAACTCGGCACATATCTGGTCGAACATTTTCCGATCTGCAATGGATGGTGCGTCATCAGATGTGCTAAATTTCTGAACCAGCAGGCGAATGACCACTTTCGGATTCATCCTGAAACGACAAATAAAAGAAACCATTAGAATCCCTATAAAAATGAACAACAGGTTTATCAGCACTCCACAAGAATTGTAATAATATTTCATCCCATAAATATTTTTATAGACATAGAAAAGGAAAGGTGAAAGCAAGAAAGTAGGAAAGAACTTCGTTTTAGCGTACGTGTCCACTGCAAAAGGAAAGAGAGGAGAGCGAGTACCTATAACAATGGACTCAACTGTATTTGATGACTAATTATCATATATTTTCAACTAGTATCTTGATTTCATTTTGTCACGATTTTGTTTGACATAATTTATAACTGGATAAAACCAGATTTGATAGGGACTGTTGGAGGTAAGCTGATAGGTTCTTAAAATACTATAATTAATTTGGCAGAAAAATATCCTAAGATTCAAACAGAGAAAAACTTTAATATTTATAAGTATCCATTTTACAACGCGTTGAGTTAACAAAATAAGGTAAGGAAAATAGTTCGTTCTTGAATTTAATCTCAAATAATGATCCGAGTAACGTGATTCAGATTGCAAGGGACTGCTCCATACAACTACTACCACTAGACCCAATTCAACACAAACCACTGGACACCGGGGACTTTTAGAGTTTATCACAAAAAATACCACAAGAGATGCCCGGTTTTGTATCCATAACTTAATTAATAAAACTAACAAAAATACCCGTGGGTCCATTAATTATTGGAGCTTCAAGATAATCCCGATCAATGAAGGACTGTAATCCATGAGACCATTTCACGAACATAAATAACAAAAACGTTTGGACTGCAGTCACGAAGTTATTTACTTATTTCATAATTAAACTTGATTACTACTACTTGATTTACTACCCACGAATGTCCGTGAAATGTTGACATGAACTACACATTTAACTTAATAACAAAAAAATGTTCTTATCCCTATATAATAGTACCCATTTTTACAACAGATTGTCATTCAACATGACTATCATGTAACTAGAACACGAAGTTCAGTTATCAAATCAGCTGATTGAAAACCTGCTGTGAGGTTATAGAACAACCTCCCAAGGCTTACCTTCCAGTAAAACTGACTGCAAAATCGCAGTTAGCCACCACGTCGAAATGAGGGCAGCACCGTATAGCGCATAAACCAAACGTGTATACATGGTGCTGTGTAAGCAAGCCGAATCACGTTACCCAGTAAAAGAATCACTCGCGCTAACACCCGACGCCGTAATTCAACTATTCAATGCTTAACCTAAAACAACATTTTCCTCTACACAATTAAACAATCAATTTTAGGGGGGGGAAATCATTTGATGTTGTCTCATATAAATACCCCCACCATAAGGAAGATAGCTACAAACAAGGGCAAAACAAATATTTTTTCTACAGATTTAATTGATGAACAATATCCCCAAAATAAATGAATAATCAAGGCAATTACTTACATTCAGCCGCAGTTATCTGTATATAGTCATATTAAAGGCAAACCTTGCTTATCCAAACATAATATAACAAGTCCAATTCAACTTAATAATTCCATACTGATTAAGGACAATAATTCATCTACCATCACATTCCACAATATTCACAGGTTGTATAGGTACCTATAAAAACAACTTTCACACAGTATAAAATAAAACAAGTATACATACACTAACTACCTAACATATTCAAGATAGCAATACAATATATATGAAACATGTGAAGCAAAATTATACAAGAAATAAACTATAAAGTCAACTATCTAATCAATATTAAAGATTTCAATATCAAATTACATATCAATTACAAAATATATAACAATACCTAAATACCAAAATTCATTAGCCACAATTACGTACAAAATATTACCCTCTTGGTGCAATATACTTCTTTATTTGACTTACATGCCTCTTTGTCCTAACGTTCGGTTTACTTATCAACTCTACCCAAACTGTATTCTTGGTAGGAAAATGGAGAATTTTATACGGCCCATCATACTGTGGCGCAAGCTTCTCGTTAAAAATGGTGATCAATGCTAGATTTCATGATTTTTCTTATTAATACAC
>JAGDQP010013674.1:0-33685 GCA_022664845.1 Lepisma saccharinum
CATTTGTGATAATATTGTTGTTAATATGATACATATAAAATCCAAAAAGCAAAGAAGACACATTTTTACAATCTTGGCTCGGGTCGTTTCTAAAATAAGTTTCTGCTGAAGAATTGTGAGGACTTTGTACAAGAAGTGGGCAAGGGCGCCGATTTCTCTGTAACTTTGGGGGGGGGGGGGCGCCCAGATATTTTTTTTTCAGGTGAGAGTCTAAGAAGGCACATATGATACAAATCCAATTCAGATTTTGCCAAATATTGTATATTGATAAAACACACACAAACACACACACACACATATATATATATATATATATATATATATTGTAACGGGGTGTAGTTCATTGGGTCAGTATGTCAACTTGACTACAATGTAAACAAACCCCAGACAACAACATATTGCTGCGTAAGCACCACAAGAAGCAGACGACACTAACACCAAGCGGTAAGACTTAGAGGCAATAACGGGACGGGCGTAAGCCATAGTGCTGTTACCGCCCATAAAATTCATTTTATCTTATCTTATCTTAGAAACAATAAAAATACGACCACCAAAAGGGATATAAAATGCCAGTCATGAACCTTAAAAGTATCACTTCTTCGCTCCGAAAAGTTGTCACCTCTACCTACCTGACTTGGACTGGAGTCAGGACTCTCTCCTAACCCCCGACTTGCACTGGAGTCGGTATACCTATGCCTTGCTGACTTGGACTGGAGTTAGTATTCATTCTCCAAATAATCTCCTTTCTTTCCAAAAGATCTAAGTCGAAGTTATCACTGCAAAAGAGGTGAACCACTAGTCTGATCATTACAGAGCCCGCGTTTGGGACGCTCTTATTAATAACAGTAAATTCCTTGTATGTCATATAATATTGGTACTTTTTTGTAATAAACTGGTGTCGGTAAAACGTCAATAAGTGTTTGCTCTATTATTTCCTAAATTTAACCACTATAAGAAATGATCTTTGGTCAAACGGACTCTACCAGATTATATCGTATATTCTGAAGACTGTGTTATCACTCATATACGATCCTGTCACTACATTACGAAGTAACAACCAAATAATCATCACGATATAGTCATTATGAAGGCTTCCCCGGGTCCAGCTATTACAGAATTTAAACATGTTTGTATAACGTTAAAAAAAATCACTAAAGCATATTATGTTCTAACTAATAAGAACTAAGTTTCTGCTGTTACTAGAAAATAAACTTAGGAAATAACATAAACTGATGTTAGTCTATGCAGAGGAGTTATACAGTTTTCACAAATGTGGTTCTCTTTCCATCCGGCTCACCCTTCCGCCGCGCTACTGCTTTATTGGACTTTTTTTTTTAATTCTCGGTTCTCGATCTCGACAGGCATGGTTCAAGAAGCTTCTGTCTCACCTACAGTGAGAAAAAAATATTTGCACAAGTTCAAAAAAGAGGAAAAGCAAACTTATCACACGGAAAACGTGGCCCATTTCGAAATCACTTGCCTGTTTATGATAATTTGGATACCTTATATAGAATGGTATAGAAATAACTATAGTACTCGATACACCTGTAAGGTAACAAGCAACGAGAGAGTGATAACTATGTAAATTCATGGCAAAAAATGTATTTGGGCAACCCCATACTACTCTCGAAAGAAATGTTCTCGGAATTCAATTGTGTACAAGAGCACTCTGCGTGGTGTATTGAAGCAATCCACACCGTGTCAGGCATAAAGAAGCAGCATGGGGAACAAATTGAGTTGAACAACATTGGAACTACTCACTTTAATTTCAAATTACGTGCGGAAGGTAAAAGGTACTGAGACATAGCCAAGCTTGTTGGAAAGCCATACTCTACCGTTAGATACATCATAAAGAAACATAAAACAGAATGATTATTGGGGATTCGTTCTGGTCAACTAAGGAAACTAAATGCCCGGAATGAAACCTACATTCTTCATTCTGTGAACAAAACTCAAGGAATTAGTGTTAAAGATTTGGTTACTTCACTTGCCTAGGATATGCAAGTTAATGTTACAGATGTGTAGATGTGAACAAAAAAATTGGGATTCAGAAGATGTGTAATCAGAAACAAAACTTACATATAAGAAGAAAGCAGAAATAAGAAGTTCTAATTTTCCAAGAAATATCAATATGAGTGCCTGGAATTTTGGAAAAAGTTTGTTTTTCTAGGATGAGACTAAGATAAACTTGTAATGTAGTGATGGATATCAGGACATGTGGCGAAAGAACAATGAAGCTTTCAGAAAGCAGAACATTGTTTTAACTAATAAAAATGTTGGAGGGTCTGCTAAGATTTGGAGTTGTGTAGTTACTAATAGCGTGGCCAGTATTCCTAGCCGATACACATCTTCTAAATCCCAATTGTTCAATGAATTACTAACATTAACTTACATATTCTAGTCGAGTGAAGTAGTCAAATCTTTAGCACTAATTCTTTGAGTATTGTTTACAAAATGAAGAATGTAAGTTTCATTCCGGGCAGTTAGTTTTCTTGGTTGGCCAGAACTAATTCTATTCCGCAATAATTGCTCTGTTTACGTTGCTTTATGATGTATCCAACGGTAAAGCATGACTTTCCAACAAGCTTGGTTTGCCTGACACCGTGTGGATTGCTTCAATACACTAAGTAGGCTGCTCTTGTACACAAAACAATGCCTAGTATATTCCTTTCGAGAGTAGTATTGGGTTGTCCAAATACTGTTTTTTGCGATGAATGTATGTAGTCGTCACTCTTTCGTTGCCTGTTACCTTCCAGGGGTATCGAGTGATAGTTATTTCTTAAGTATTCTATCTAAGGTATCCAAATTATCATAAATGGGCAAGAGATTTCGAAATGGTCCATGTTTTACGTGTGATAGTCTGATTTCCTCTTTGTCGAACTTGTCCAAATACTTGTTTTTTTCCGCTGTATATAGTTTCCCTATCTATAAGTTGTATTAAAAACTAAAATTATGGTATTAACAGCAAACAATAATTGCATCCAAAGAGCTGTTTGAAGGATATGTTTCCAAGTGCAAGTCCACTCCTACTTTTGTGTGAGTTCTTCTCGTCCCTTATTATTATTGTATATATTTCTTTTTCTTAAAGTATGTTAGTATATGACAAAATCACGATGAATGATCCTTAACCCTCGGAACGTCAAGATGAGTCATTTTCGACGCATATATATTTCTCGTATGAAATAAAGTACTTGTTCAAAATCAAGGTATTTTAGAGTATGGATGTATTCATTGTATAGTATTTATTGCATTGTATTGTTTTTATTTATTGTATTTTATTTGTTCAAGTAGATACTACAAAATAATGAAACACAGAAAGAACTAAAATATTCATCATATTAAGCTTGAAACCATTTTCATGGCTGCATGTCAATAAAGGTACCATGAGTCTCTTACTTATTTACACATATAAAGTACGACATATAAAACTATCACAATCAAACTACCTTCCTCTTTCACTCTCACATATAAAGCACACCGTATCTGTTGTATTCTGATTCTTGCAAATGAGCGATTACATTGCTGACAGTATGCGGAGTACAAAGATTTTCACTGTTCCATTTCATGACTAATGAACAAAAATAATATTTTGACTGTATATTGTATTGGTCAGTTTTGACCCGATCTTCCCGATCTTGGCGTCCCGAGGGATAAACGACAGAAAATACGTTTTCATTTTTTCTTTCATTCTTTCTTTTCTTTTCACTAAATGCTCTTTATTGATGTTTTGCACGAAACTCCAGAAACAACGCAAGCAATGCACGAATTAACTCCTTTAGCCAGTCGAGGGGGTATTATACGTGATGTAATTCATATAAGTACTGTAGCACACAAGTTTCAGGGAGGAATTTATCAATGAAATAGATTTTCCAAAGGGAGATTAGCTTAGTAGAAGAGGAAAACGAATGACCATGTACTGTAGAAATAGGAGAACCAACTTCACCTAATCATTTGGGCCCCCCATTAGGGGGCCCAAAGCCCCCTCGGGATCGGCGCCCTTGGAAGTGGGTAATATATAACTGTTTATAAACATCAGTATTATACTCTTTAAATACTTAGACGGCATCACTATGGGCGACATTTACAGTGTAATATATTTTACATGTTTTTTGTACAGTATCTCATTGACTTCAGAATAACCGAAAATTGTATTTCAAAAACGTTCTCGCGTCATGTGTGTGAATAAAATTTTGTTAACTTTAGTATCCATTTTGATATACGCTATGTGATGAAAAATATTCGGACACCCACCAAACATGTGTATATACAAAAGACCGACCCAGTACTGCCATCTATCTCGCAGAACACATGGCCAGCAATCTCAATAGTCCGCAGGCAGCGCGAGAGAGCAGAATGGGATGCCCTGATGATCTCACGAACTTTGAAAGTGGTCTAGTGATAGTGTGTTACTTGCGTAAGAAATTTGTGCGTGAGATTTTCACCTGCCTGAGTATCCCTAGGTCTACTAGTAAAGTACAAACGTGAATGGACATTTACAACCACACAGCGCGCAGGCCGACCACCATGTTCATCTCCAGAGATCGTGGAGTGTTAAAGAAATGTACTGCGGACTCGTCAATCATATATCGCCACCATCACACAGGAATTTCAAACTTCATTTACTCCGTGTTTTCGGCGCGAGGTGCGGCAACATGGCCGAGCAGTTGCACATAAGCCACACATCACACAGGCAAATGTCAAACACTACCTCACGTGCAGTAAAGAGCGTCTATATTGGACTATAGAACAGTTGGAAAATGTTGAGTGTAGTGATCGGAGGGGAGTTGAGTTGAGTGGACTGTAAATATCCAGAGACATTCTATGATGCCTTATATGAATTAAATGAACAAATTGAACACCTTTATGAATTCCTTGTTCAATACATATGTATTATAAAATTGCACAAGCACTCTAGATGGTACTTGGGGATCAAACACGTCTCCAGTAAATATAATATCCCCTTATGATTAAACAGTCTATTATATATGCAGTTTTTGCTCTTTCACACGACCTTCCTCAAAAACAAGCCATTTGTAGTTATCAACCTTTGCTTCGCATTGCTTCATTGTATTTAGTTTGAACTAGAAGATGCTCTATGTAATTCCTAATCCATATTAAGAATAGTTTGGTTGCTTGTGTAAAATTTTTAGCATATACAGTTTATCTTACTACCTTCTCTGTAACTATCACTATTCACCCTATTTTCCTTCATTGCTCTTGATTGACGCTCAGCCCGCTGCCTGTTTTTAACACCTTTCAATTTCTTAAATCTTTAACTGTATCTATTACACTTGTTGCAACACAGAATTAACTTTTAATAAGTTCTTAGTATCGCTAACTAACACAAGAAATTTTGATTTTAATAAAAAGTATGAATACATTTTGGTAGGTAAATTAATGTGTGAAGTTTAATGCAAGGGATTAATCTCATCCTAAACAAATAATATCAACACTGCCAAACATGACAATCTAACTTGAAGCAACATAAGCATGGTTAACCACAAGCAGAAGCAGCTGTCTAGGTCAACCGCTAAGACAGAGCTTCTTACTGAGTCACCGTAGCTCAGTGGTAGAGCGTTGGCTTAGCATTCGGAGGTCGTGGGTTCGAACTTAGCGGCCGACCATTCTCACTGAGGGTTTTCCAGGGATTTCTTCAGTCACACCAGCCAAATCCCGGGACGGCAACTTCGACATAGACCCTGGCCGACACTTTCCCGAATCCTTTCTCCTGCCCTATCAGGGACTGAGCCTTAGATGCCGAAAGGCCATAAATAAAATTCAATTCAATTCACAGAGCTTCTTACCAATGGCATGCGAACACGTTTCAGCCAATCATAAACTAGCCAATCACTCACGTAAACACTTTAGCTGACAGCATCAGCAGATTTTGTACGAGTTAAATGAATTTCTTAACTATTCTGAACATTAGAATGATAAACAGTTCGTAAATGATGCAAGTAGTATATGTTAAACAAACAAACAAATCAACCCCGTAGCACGACAGCCCATTAAGGGCCCAGGCCTACCAGCCGGCTTTGGAACTCATGCCGTAGAGGTGAGATATGGTCAGCATCTCGGCTCCTCCTTGCTGTTAATCCGGTTTTCGTGACCAACCTCTTTATTCAGATAGCTCCCCAATGGCCTCACGACGCTAAGTGGACGCCGCACAAGCAACACCATCTGGAGTACTGCATTGGTCACTCGTCCAAGCACTGACCAGACCCATAGTATATGTTAATACGATAAAAATCCAAGAAGAATTATGTAGTACAACCGCAGTCGCCTAATATATGATATACACCGTATATTCAATTCTATAATATGATGATTACAATCACTGATAACATAAAACACCCTCTATTCCGGTTCAGTTACACTAACCTCAATGATTCCCAAACGTTCAACGAAAGTGGAGGTTGTAATTTTTTATTCTCTATATACGTATGACGCTACATGACCTCACATTAAGAATTTGAAGTAGAAATGCAATCACTGAATTATCCCCCTATCGATTCGAAAGAAGACTCGCCTCTCTCGAGTATTACAAACATACTGTGTGTAGATCTAGCACAACAAAATTAAAGAGATGCTCAAATAATAAAAGATGACCAATGATTGGAAGAATAAATAATGGGATTTTGTACAACAAGAGAACTGTATTGCATTGTTAACTTACTACATTATGTTAAATATTATTCACCCTGAATACACAGAAAGTTTTCCATTCAGAACGCCGAATTTCTACCCCTGGATAGATTGGTAATTCTGTACACATCTACTACGCAAAATTGTCCATCGAATTTCAGTTATGTAAACTCAATTTACAGAGTACGACAAATAATAAAATTTTCTTTCTTCTACCTACAAAAGCCAGTTCAGGCATAAACTGGCGTTACTGCAGTAATAGCTTGCATTCCTGAATATGATCCCTACATAAACATTCGATAAATTTGGTGATAACCAGACAAGTTAAAGACAAATCGAATTGAAATTTGCTTCTTCAACTCTGAGCAACGTCTACTGACATACATTTACGGAAATTGTGAGGTTGTCCTATTAAAATTGGCATTCAATTGTTTAACGTATCTGAAGAAATTGAATTAGTTCAATGTTTTGTTTAGAAAAACTCGTACAGTATATACATTACCCGAAAATGGCACAGTTTGGTATCGATTGCCATTATTTTCCATTTGGTGTATAGATTAAAATATTTCATTCGCTCTAAAGGGTTAGATTTCGATAATTTTATATATTCAAATCGCATCATATATTTAAATCGCGAGTGTAAATCTAAACACTTTCTTTTGAAAAAGGTTATGTTAAATTATTTTTGCTAATAAATCACTGAAATTAGAAAATCATATCTTATTTTACAAACTTTAACATATACGATAACTGTATATAGAAAAGATTTTAATTAATCACAGTGCAAGGTAAACGTCTTGATACTTAGCTCTAGTTTATACCATGCTGGTTTATACACTTAAACCTCGTTTATCCGAAACTGTGGTTTATCCGGGAACGATTTCGAAAAGAATAAAGTATATTTCGTCAGTTTTCAAATGTGTCGTACACAATTGAGCGAGTTTAATTACTTTTTTCACTGTGTAAATGTGCAGTGGTGTACTGTATTTGCCCTATATCTGTACCATATACTATTCGCTTCGACAATCATGGTAAAATATATTATTTTGGTACTGTATTTGTAGCTGCTTATAAATTGAACAATTATATATGTGATTTATCCACAACGGATCCCATCTAAAAAATCAGAATAAACTAGGATGTCGTGTATTTAAATATAACCTAAATCAATATGAATATTCTACGTTTTCCCGAGAATCGATCCACTAAGGATAATACTCATTGAGTCAATAGTAAAATTAAAGAACTAATTAAATTTTACAATTCCCAATGTCCTCCTGGGTGACATTTAAATCACCTAGGTTGTATAACAGCTATTACAAGGGGGCGACAGAACGTGCTATAAAGTATAGCCGGTGTCCTAAATAGGTACTATGTAAAATGACATGATATTAACAAACCAATTAAACTCAAGAAGTCGACCGTGTATAGAATTATATTTATATACTAAATAACATAACACCATAGATAAATCCCGCACACGAACTAAAGATACTGAATTGACTAAACACTGAGCTCTACATTGCAATAAATACTAATTATGAAATTCAAATTCAAATTCAAATTCTTTATTGTTCGTAACATTAGAAATGCATGAACATGGTCAATTGATTCTATAGTCTACATAGGAATTAAATATATATATATATACGGCTCTCCTCTCCGAACCCGTCTGGTCAGCGTGGGAGCAGTAGACCATCTCCTTCCTTCGGAGAGAGCCTCATCCACTAGTGGATTGAATATGGCTGTGATTTATTTATTATATATATTACTCTACACATTTTCAATATGCTAACTCGTGAAATCGAAATTGAGGTCATATGGACACTTTTGTACCAGAAATTTTTTTAGTGTATTACTAAACTGTTTACCTTCTAATTTCTTTATTACGCAGCTAACTTATTGTAAAATATTGTACCCTGAATGTAGGGACTTTTGCTTGTTGCTTCCAGTCTCCTACTTACTCTGTGTATATTTTCTTTACTTCTGGTATAATAATTGTGAATTTCTTCATTTCTTTCCGTGAATTCATTGTCCTCTTTTACTAAATGTATTATCTGATATACAAACATTGCATATAATGTTAAAATATTATGTTGTTTAAATAAATCTTTACAAGAATGTTTCATGTTCACTTTAAGAATTGTTCTGATAGCGATTTTCTGTAGGACAAAAACTTTTTTTACATTACTTCCAGAGGCACTACCCCAGAGTAACAGACCATATGACAAATACGGATAAATCACTCCAAAATAAATTGATTTAAGTATTTTTGTAGGTAGATAATCAGAAAGTCTCCTTAATATGTAAATACTTGCAGTTAATTTTGTGCAAACATGTTCAATATGATTTTTCCAAGTAAATTTGTTGTCTACATATAGCCCAAAAAACTTGCAAGAATCGCTACTATCAATACAAGTGTGTTATGATCTGTGACAGAGATTTTGTTTCCAGCTACATCAAAATAAACTTGTTCAGTTTTTTTCGTGTTAATCTTTAGATTGTTTTGCTTAAAATAATTCATGAATATCTTCGTAATACTCTCTATCTGTTTTTCCAAATCTCTTACGTTATGAGACCATAGTAGGCGAGAAGTATCATCTGCATACATTGTGACAAGGTATCTGTCAGAACAAGGAAAATCATTAACATAGCATATAAATAAGAATGGACCCAAGATTAAGCCTTGTGGAACACCTAAACCAACCTTTTTTTATGTGATCTTGTTGTTCTTATTACATTATTGTCTTCACCTATTATCTCAGTACATTGTGGCTTATCCTTTATATATGACTCTACAATATCCTATAATTTTCCCATGACCACATATTTATTTAATTTTGACAACATAATTTCATGATGCACTCTGCCAAACGCCTTAGAGAGGTTAAGATACAAGTCCGCAATCTTACATATGGTCAAACAAGCAAGAAATGTTTCCAACTTACCTACGCATGAAGAATAGAGAATCTAAACAAAGTAAGATGATTGTTGGAATTTCCCTAAGTCAGGTCAGAGCTGGACTTGGTCGCTGGGAGTTGAAGTTCTGGTGTAGACAAATACAATGAGCTGCAAGCTTGAGCAGAGTCGGGTAGAATGACTAGTAGCAAATATCCAGCAGAAGTTAAGCTGTTACGAACAACCCCTCTCCTACCACACTGCATAACAATCCAATCCAATCCAAATATTTTCTTGACTTTTGTTTTGAGTTTGAAGTTTCGGGTTGTCCCATGTCTTCTTCCTAGTTGTTTTCTGTACTTTAATGGCCTTCCTTTTCTTTCCTGGTTAGGTCAGAACTGCAACTGTCGCAGTACTGTGTTGATGTTCATGGCTTTTTTTTTTTCACAATTTAGCTTAGTTATTTGGATTTGGATTTTGGGATTTTAGAATTTGGAATTTTGAAGTAGAATTTTGATTTGGAAAGTGGGAAAAGTTAAGGGGGTTAAGGGATCCTTGGTGTTCGGTGCATTTGTCTTCTGGCTTGGTTGGTTCCTATGTTCTGGACTTCTGGGTCTGGATGTACTCGGAGTCTCGTCCAGAATTGGAGTTGCAGTCGGCGCAGATGTTCTTCGAGGAATGGCGTTTCGGTGTCTTCGTGTATCTGCATGATTCTTGTGGAGCGGTCATGGCCGGATATCAGACGTAGGGCGTGATTCTGAACTCTCTGAAGGCGGTTCAGGTGGACTTGCGCTGCGTGGAGCCATGCTGCACTGGCGTAGGACATCATGGCACGGATTATGGCTTTGTAGATGTGATAGCGGGTGGACTGTTTGAGGGTAGGTGTTCTGAGCATTGGGGCTAGGGCTGTTGTTCTTTGTTTGGCTCTCATCGCAAGGTCTGTGATGTGCTGGCCAAACGTGAGCTTGTTATCTAGGGTGATGCCTAGGTACTTGGCTGTTCTCTGGTATGGGATTGGGTGGTTGAACAGAAGGAGGGGTGGTGGGTCTTGGGGTCGTCGTTTCGTGAAGATTACTGCCTGGCTCTTCTGCGCGTTGATTTTTATTCTCCAGTGCTTTGTCCAGGTCTCAAGTTGTTGTAGTTGCCTTCTCATTGCAATTTGGGCAAAGTTCATGTTTCTGTTCGTTACGAATATAGCAGTGTCGTCTGCAAAGGTTGCCAGCTTGCATGGCGGGGAGATTGGTAGATCCGAAGTGTAGAGTGCGTATAGCAGCGGCGAGAGGACACTTCCCTGGGGCACTCCAGCTCTGATGATTTTGGTTCCTGACGTTGCTCCGTTGTTGCGGACTTGTAGTTGTCTACGCTGAAGGTAGGAATGTAGAAGGTGGACGTAAGTATCCGGTATCTGCAGCAGGTGGAGTTTTGTCAATAGTCCCTTATGCCATACACGGTCGAAGGCCTTTTCAACACCGAGGAATATGCCAATCGTGTGAGCGAAGTCATTGAAGCCAGTAGTCAATTGATCCACCACTCGCACGAGTTGAAGTTGAGTATCGTACTGTCTTCTGAATCCGAATTGGTGTGGAGGTAGCAAGGAATTGTTTTCGACATGGTGCTGAAGGCGGGCGTGCAGGATTTTTTCGAAAACTTTGCTAAGTGTGGACAGGAGGCTGATAGGTCTGTAGTTTTGGGGAAATAGTGGATTTTTGCCTGGTTTAGGAATCATGCATACAGTTGCCTGTTTCCAAGACGTTGGAAAGTGGCAGGTGAGGAGAATGGTGTTGAACAGGAGGGAGAGATAAATTAAAAGTCTGCGTGGTGCTTCTTTTAGTGCTTGGTTTGGGACTTGGTCTGGACCTGGTGCTTTGTTGGGTGGGAGTTTGCTGAGGATTTTTGCTACTTCACGTGGTGTGGTGAGCTGTGGGTTTTGCTGTGGTTCTCGTGCGAGTAGTCCTCTCAACTGTCTTCTGGTTGCACGGACTGTTTCTGGTTCATAGATGTCGTGGTGCGGCTGATGTTGATCCTCTAGTTGATCAGCAAAGATTTCTGCTTTTTCTTCTGCTTCGAATTTGAGGCCTTGCGGCCCGTGTAATGGCTGGTTTCTAGGCGTGTCGGACTTGCGGGTCATCCTTCTAGCGATGTTCCAGAATTCAGCGTTTGGAGCGTCCACCTCTCGTAGTTTGTTGTCCCACTCTTGTTGCCTTAGCCTTTGCAGACGGAGTTTTATTCTTTGGGTGAGGCTGTTGTACATTAGCTTGTATTCTGGGTGTTGTGTCTGGTACCATTGTTTCCTTGCCCAGCGTTTGAGTCTGATCAGGAACATAGTGTTGCCATATGTGGTCGCTGGCAGTTTGTTTTCGGTTGTAGTTGTGGTGGTTCTCTTGATTGCTGTGTGGATGAGTGCCGTTAGGTTGTCTACTGCATGGTCCACTTCTTCTGGCTGCTCGGGATGTGGTAGGTTTGGTAGTTCTTCCAACAAGTAATTTTTGTATGCTGTCCAGTCTGTTGTTCTTGTTTTGTTTGGGTGAGGGATGGTTAGAGAATTCGCAATGGAGAAAGCCATATATACGGGGTGGTGGTCTGAGTCTAGCATGTTGAGGGAAAAAGGTCCGTCTGTGATTTCAATGCCTGCCACAAGGGCTAAGTCTAACATGTCTGGTCGGTTTCCATTTCTGGGGAAGTGAGTTGGTTCTGTTGGAGCAATGGTTTCACAATCGAGTCGCGGGAGGAAGGCGTGTAGGCGACGGCCGGCTGGGTTGGATGTTCTGGAATGCCAGAGTTGGTGTTTACAGTTGAGATCCCCAGCCAGTATTACTCTGGTGCCGAGTTTCCTTAGTGCTTCTAGATCTTGTCGGAGGAGTTGGTTTTCGGGGCGTTTGTAAGTTGAGACTATGTGGATGGGGCCTGTTTTTGTGAGTAAGGTTATGCCTGTGGCTTCTATTCCTGTAAGTGCTGGTAGTTGGAGTCTTTGGAACGAGAGCGAGGATTTTATCACTATTGCAGTTCCTCCTTTGCGCATGTTTGGCCGGTCGTCTCGAAGAACTATGTAGTTTGGGATGGAGAATCGGAGTCTTGGTTTGAGGTGGGTTTCTGTCAGTAGTGCTATGTCAACCTGCTGTTCAACTAAAAAGTGGCGGAAGATTTGAAGTTGCTTGTAGATTCCCTCAGCGTTCCAGTGGATGAGACGGATGTTTCTGGTGGGGTATGGTGGTAGTGGTCTATTCTGTGCCATCATCAACGAGTGCAGCTAAGATTTCAAATGCCAGTGAGATCTGTTTCAGTGGGTCTGTTGTGGTCTTGATTTTTGCGGCGGAACTTTTCAGTTTTCTGAAGAAGGCAACGAGATTGAGTGATTGCAGTATCGGGGTTACGTTTTGGAATCCTTGCAGTACTTCGGAGTCGAAGGTTTGGGTTGCTTCTGGAGTAGGTTTGGCAGCATTGGCGTAATTTGGAACATTTGCGTGACTTGGAGTGGTACGTGGGGTTGGGAGGTTTGGAAAGTCTGAGTTTTGTGGTGGTGTGGGTTTTGCTGGGTTGTGCGATTTGGTCTGCTGGGCTGTTGGTAGCGAGTAGTTGTCTTGGCTTGGCTGGTTGGGTTGATTTTGTGCCCTGAGTGCTTTTGCGGCTTTAAAGACTTGACATCCTCTGTAGCTTGCCGCATGCGGCCCACCACAGTTTACACACTTTGCTGGTTCATGTGCTTTCTTTTTGCTGGGACACAGCTTGGAGTCGTGACCTGCACCACACTTTACACATCGCGACTTGTTCCAGCAGTTATGTTGGGTGTGTCCCAAACGCTGGCACTGGTAGCACTGCGCAATCTGTCCGCCACGATTGAGTTCCACCGTGATTCTGAAGTTCAAGAGAGATGTTTGTTCGAATATTTCGCTGCTTCCAGGGGCACGTTTCAGGGTTACCAGGAATAGTGGGTAGAGTACTTTTTCATTTGAGGTTCCAGTTTTACTGCGACCTGATAGTTGAGTTACTGTTTGTACTTCAAATTCGAGTTCTTGGAGTGCTTCTTTTATGTCTTCGGTAGGTGTGTCTCTTGGTAGTTTCCTAATTACTGCACGAATGGGACGATCTTCCCTGGGAGTACCAGTGGCATGTTGTACTTTTGCTTGTTCACAATATGTTTTAATTTTTTCATAATCAGCGTAGTTGCGGAAGTGCATGAGCATTCCGTCACCAGATGGAAATATTTTGCGGTTTTCTTGTAGGCCTTTGAGTACTGTCCTTGTGAAAGTGTACTTATTTTGAATGCCATAGATGTATAATGGCGGTGGTTTGGATTTGGTGGTAGGTGAACTCTGCTGATCCTGGTTGTTTTGGTTTAACAAGATATCGGATCACGGGTTTATACACTCTCAGTTCAGCATGATAACGCTGTAATGAGCGAGTCACTAAACACTTCCCATGCTGTTCGGAACGACCCAGTCTCTTCAGAACCAATAGCAACCAACCTGAACTTTGATTCTGTCTTGCTGTTACAACCTTTGGACTGCTGATCTCTGAGATATTTGATAGACGGCATCCAGTGACATTTGAAACTGCTGTTGTAGATTGTACTTTGATCTGCATCATAGATGTTATTCGATATGCACAACAAGTGAAATAAGAACTGCTAATTAAGATGAACCTTGGACTGCTAACTCAGTTGAACCTTGATCTTGCAGTATAAACTATTATTCGAGATACTTAACAAGTGAAACAAGAACTGCGAATTTCCGGTGATCTTGATGTATGCAGTACAACATTGAACTTTAGACTTCAGACTAAGATTGAACATTCGACTTGCAAACGAAGCCTGCACTTTGACTTTGAATAAATCAGCTACACTTCCGTTCTTTCATCTTCATATGCTTGTAATTTTCAAATAGACAAATCTTATGTTGGAAACCAATCTTGCATCTTAAAACAATATTACAAGAGAAATGAGAATTAAATAAATTTATCTGAAACTTGATCATTGGTTGGTGTCCTGTCGCTTACCATCTAAAAACATATTCACATTTATTACACAAATAAAGGGACAAACAAATCACGTAATATATCCCACATGATACTAAGTTAATTTAATTTATTCATCCACCATTGGTGACGTAAAGTAAACCGAAAATGTAGTCAACAACCCAATACAATATTTAGATATATTAACAAATTTCAATATTTTCACCTATTTTCTTCAATAATTAATTCATTTTCATATCAAACAACTTACTTTCCCCATTTTTTAGTTAAAAATAATACTATCATAGACAACCGTCATGTAATAACGCAGACAAACAATATAAATTATCCAAATTGCAAATTAAATTTAAAATGAAATTAAAACTCTTGATGATGTAACGCAACTGCAGTCGGATATTGTAATTTACTCTTCGTGGTGCGATAAATGACAGCTCAAATTAACAGTGATAAATACACTACCCCTCAAAATTAGTCTTAAGAAATGTCCTCTTCAATGTTCGTAACATCTTAACACAACCGCCCTTGTGAAAATTTCATCATATAAAGATCTCAGTGTTTTGATCGACTCACAGCTGACTTTTAAAGATCATGTTACAATGTGTATTTTACAAGAGTTACGTATCTCCGAACCTTGAATGTTGCTCTCCTATCTGGGCTATGGCGTCTCCCATAGTGCTGTCCAAGGTTAACCGAGTTTCGAACTTTTTCTTCGCTATCGTTCGCTTTCGTGTCCCATCCACAAGCAATTTCAGCAAACAGCAACTCTCAGAAGTTCTTCATATTAAACCTCCTTTAGCACGTTTATATTTGCATGACTTCAAAGTCCTGTATAAAATTGTTAATGGACATTTCAGATCTGGCGTTATTCTACACGAATTGCTTATCGGTGTTGTCATTTCGCCCAAGGAAATTTTGTTCACGCGACATTTCGTCCACAAACATTTCGTCCATAGACATTTCATCCACAGACAATTCGTCTACGTGAATTTTCGTCCTATGGACATTTGGTCTATCGGATGTTTCGTCCACAAGGCATTTCGTACAATCGACTTTTCGTCCAACGGATTTTTCGTCCACAAGAGATTTCATCCAATCGACTTTTGGTCCGAAAGATTTTTCGTCCACAAGACATTTCGTCCGATCAACTTTTGGTCCAAAGGATTTTTCGTCCAATCGACATTTATCCCAAAGGATTTTCCGTCCAATCCACATACTATATAGGACCATGGTCACTCACTCACTTATCATCAAAATTCCCATGCCAAACTACTGCAGCTACAAACACCAAATTTAGTACGATAGTGTATGATGAAGAGCAGGTAAAGGAGAAAAATAGACATTTTGATAAAGTCGCCATCTTGGATCCAAAATGGACGCTTGCACATTGTTGTATAGAATACACAGCCTAAGCTGTTGGAGCTAGTGAAATAAAATTTGGTATGAATGTATATAGCCCTAATCACTAATATGTTACTAAAATAATACTAGATGTTTTCAAAGACCACATTTTGGATCCAAAATGGAGGACTCCAAAAGTCCATTTTCCACAGCGTTTGAGCTAGAGACACGAAATTTGACACGAAGGTGCATGATCACAAGTAGTTAAGAAAAATACTAGAAAATGAAAAAAGTAGCCATCTTGGACCCAAAATGGCCGGCAAACTTATTTTCATATAGAATACACAGCCTAAACAGCTGGGGTAGCGAAGTGAAAATTGTTACGAAGATACACTATCGCCAGTAGGTTAAGAAAATAATACTGAATGTCTCCAGAGACGCCATCTTGAATCCAAAATCGTGGACACAAAGATTCATTTTTCACACCGTTTGAGCTAGAGAAACGAAATTTGGCATAAAGGTGTATTACCAAGAGTAATTTAGGGAAATATTACAACAATTTGCAAAAGTCACCATTTTGGATTCACTAAAGCTAGACAAACGAAATTTGGTACAAAGGTGTGTAACCAAGAGTAGGTTACAAATAAGTGTGTAAACCTTCGCTATAGGGGCACAGCCCCCGCGATGGTAGTAAATTTGTATCATGGAGCCGCAGTCCGCCAGAGAAGGAGAGTGGATACGATAAAGGATGCGCAGCCCCCAATTCGCAAGATGGGAACGCAACCTTTAGCGAAGCGAAGCCAGACCATCCACATACTATATAGTCCCATGGTCACTATGACATTTCACTCATTCAACAATATAAATGCCCAGGACAAACTACTGGAGCAAGAAACACCAAATTTGGTATGAAGTTATAGGACCATGAGTAGTTAAAGGAAAAAATACGATATTTTGAAAAAGTCGCCATCTTGGATCCAAAATAGCCGCCAAACCTATTGTAGTATAGAATACACAGCATAAACGTTTGGGTCTACTAAGACGAAAGTTTGTATGAATGTATATTATTACCAATAGGTTACGAAAATATTAAGAGATACATTTAAAGGCGCCATTTTGAATTCAAAATGACGATCACAAAAATCAATTTCTCCGCCGTTTGAGCAAGAGATACGAAATTTTGCATAAATGTGTATTATCATTAATAGTTTAGAAAAGCATTAAAACAATGTTGAAAAAGTCGCCATCTTGGATCCAAAATGGCCGCCGAACGCATTGTTGTATTGAATACACAGCCTAAACGACTGTAGCTAGAAACATCAAATTTGGTTTCAGGATACATTAACACGAGTAGGTTACTAACATATTACACAATGTATCGAAGGACGCAATCGCGGTTCCAAAATGGCGGCGGAAAAAACAATTTTCCACATCGTTTGAGCTAGAGATAGGAAATTTGGCGTAAAGTTGTATTATAACGAGTAGTTTAGGAAAATATTACATTTTGGAAAAGTCGCCATCTTGGATTCGAAATGGCCGCCCGAAAAAACATTTTCCACACCATTTGAGATAGATGAATGAAATTTTACATGAAGGTGTGCCATCACAAGTAGGCCACGGCAACATAAGAAAACGTTCAAAAAGTCGTCAACTTGGATCCAAAATGGCCGCCCAAAAACCCAATTTCCAAACAATTGAAGATAAAGAATCGAAATATTGTGTGAAGGTGTATGAGCGAGAGTAGGTTACAATAAATTGAGGAAACCTCCCCTTTGGTGGCGCAGCCCCCCGTGGGAGGGTGCAGATGGACACCGTAGCGGTGTAGTCCTGCAGGCAAATTTTGGTTAAAATAAAGGTAGGCCAGCCTCCCAAAACTACTGAAGTTAGGGGTGCAGCTCCCAAAGGGGGTCTGGGGGCATCGCCCCCAGCGAAGCAAAGTGATTCCACATACTATAAAACCTCATGGTCACTCACTCACTGACTTACTGATCATCAATATTCACAGGTCAAACTACTGTTCCTAGAAACACTAAATTTGGTATGAAGGTGTAGAACCATGAATAGGTAAAGAGAAAAATGCGACATTTGAAAAAGTCTCCATTTTGGATCCAAAATGGCCGTCAAACAAATTGTGTATAGAATACATAGCCTAAACAGTTGCGGCTACTGAAATGAAATTTGATATGATGCCACAACATCACTAGTAGGTTATGAAACTATTACCAACGGTCTCCAAAAAAAAGCCATATTGGATCCAAAATGGTTGACACCAAAAATTCTTTTTCCACACCGTTTGAGGGGTAGTCTAGGAAACTATTACAAAATTCTACAAAAGTCTCCATCTTGGATTCAAATTGGCCGCCCAAAAACCCAATTCCCACACCGTTTGAGCTAGATAAATGAAATTTTACATCAAGGTGTACCATTACAAGTACGTCACGAAAATATAAGAAAACGTTCAGAAAGTCACCTTGAATCCAAAATGGCCGCCTCAAATTCTCAATTTCCAACCCATTGATGCTAGAGAAATGAAATTTTGTATCAAGCTGTATAACCAAAAGTAGGTTACAATAAATGAGGCAAACCTTCCCTTTGCGGGCACAGCCCCTTGTGGGAGGGTGCAGATGGACATCGTGGCGGTATAGTCCTGCAGGAAGATTTTGGAAGGGGCACATCCCCCACGGAGGTCTCGGGGAGCGCCCCCAGCGTCGATAATGAAGTACAAATAATATGTAGGCCATGGTCACTGACTGACAGATCATCAATATTCACAGACCAAACTACTGGAGCCAGAAACACTAAATTTGGTATGAAGGTGTATGACCATGAATAGGTAAAGGAAAAGATCCGACATTTTGAGGAAATGTCGCCATCTTGGATCCAATATGGCCCCCAAACCCATTGTTGTATAGAGTACACACAGCCTAAACGGCTAGTGCTATTGAAACGAAATTTGGTGTGAAGGTACATTATCACATATATATTATATGGAGTAGCCCTGCTTCGCTGGAGGCGCTGCTCCCCAGACCTCCGTAGGACATGTGTTCCCAATTCTGGGGTTTTGGTGGGCTGCGCCCTCCCTTATCGTAACCAGACTCCATAATCTTGACGATCTGTCTTCTCGGGGGGGGGGGGGGCTGCGACCCATAGGGGAGGCTTTCCCCATTTAATGTAACCTTCTCGTGATGGTACACCTTCAGCAAAATTTACTAGCCTTAATGGTTGAGAAAATGGGTTTTGGGCGGCCATTTTGGATTAAAGGTGACGATGTTTTTACACTTTTATTATATTGTCGTGATCTATTCGTCACGGTACACCTTCATATAAAATATAAAATTTCATTTCTATAGCTCGTATGGTGTGGAAAATGATTTTTGGCGGCCATGTTGAATCCAAGTTGGTGACTTTATAAAATTTTTAACATTTCCTAAACTACTTGTTATGATACAACGTTATGCCAAATTTCATATCACTAGCTCAAACGGTGTTAAAAATAAATTCTTGTGCCCGCCATTTTGGATCCAAGATAGCGCCTTTGCAGACATTAGGTAATATTTTCGTAACATATTAGTGATAATGTACCTTCATAGCAAATTTCATCTCGCTAGCTCCGGAGGTTAAGGAGATTGGCTCCTATACAACAATGAGTTCGGTGGCCATTTTGCACCCAAGATGGCGACTGTTTCAAAATGTTGTAATATTTTCTTAACGTACTAGTGATCATGTACATTCATATCAAATCTCTTATCTCTAGCTCAAACGGAGTCGGAATTGGATTTTTCGACCCGCAGTTTTGGATCCAATATGGTGTCTTTGAAGACACGTGATATTATTTTCGTTGTACCTTCACACAATATTGCATTTCAGTAACCCCTATTTAGGCTGTGTATTCTGTACAACGTTAGGTATGGCGGCCATTTTGGATCCAAAATAGAGTATTTTTCAATATGTCGGATCGGAATTTTTCCTTTATCTACTTATGGTCCTGCACCTTCCTACCAAATTTGGTGTTTGTAGCTCCAATAGTTTGGCCTGGGAATTATGAAGAGTGAGTGAGTGAGTCAGTGTCCATGGGGATATATATTATATAAACTCGTTATGCTCCGTTGAAGGCGGTGCCCCCAGACCCACGTGGAAGCTGCGCTCCCAACTTTTTTTTTACGTGTTGCGCCCCCATTTATTGTAGCCAGGCTCCCTAATGGAATGCGTCTCTATCATGCCGATCTGCCTCCCCAGGGGGCTGCGCCCCCTAGGGTAGCTTTGCCCCATTTATTGTAACCTACTCGATATGGTACACCTTCATACCAAATTTCGTTTGTTTAGCCTTAGTGGTTTAGAAAAAGAACTTTTGGCGGCCATTTTGGATTAAACGTGGCATTTTTTTAACGATTTATTATATTGTCGTCACTTACTCGTGATGATACACCTTCGTATAATATTTCATTTTTCTAGCACGAATGGTGTGGAAAATGATATTTGGGAGGCCATGTTGAATACAAGATGGCGAGTTTTTCAATAGGTTGTAATATTTCCCTAAACTACTTGTGATACTACACCTTTATGCCATATTTCGTATCTCTAGCTCAAACGGTGTGGAAAATGAATTGTTGGGTCCGCCATTTTGGATCTAAGATGGCGTCTTTGGAGACGTTTGGTAACATTTTCGTAACCTAGCTGTAATTATGTACCTTCATACCAAATTTCATCTTGTTAGCCCCAGCGGTTTAGGCAGTTTATTCTATACAGCAATGAGTCTGGTGACCATTTTGAATCCAAGATGGCGACGTTTTCAAAATGTCGACTTTTTTCCTTTACCCACTTATGGTCACACACCTTGGTACCAAATTTGGTGTTTCTAGCTCCGGTAATTTGGCCAGGGAATTTTGAAGTTGGTGAGTCAGTGAGTGACCAGATGTCGATTGGACAAAAAAACCTTTGGACCAAATATCTATTGGACGAAAAGTCCCGTGGACGAAAAATCCTTTGGACCAAAAGTCAATTGGAAGAAATGTCTTGTGGACGAAAAATCCGTTGGACAAAATGTCGAATGGACGAAATGTCTTCTGGACGAAAAATTCAGTGGACGAATTGTCTTGTGGATGAATTGTCTGTGGACTAGATTTCCCCCGGACCAAATGTCGTATGGACAAAATGTCTTTGTACGAAACGTCACCCGGCACTCGTAGTAATGACCCGTTTGCTTTGCGAACACCCAGGCTTGGTATTGTACAGCTTTCCCTAATTTACAGATTGTCATCTCAGTATAACCGAGTTTCAAGCCATCTTGAGTTTGCTTTACCATGTAACCATTTAGGAAAAACTGGTATCGATGTCTGATTTTTGTTAAGACAATGATTTTGCCTTTTTGTGTGTCTTGATATTCTTTCTATTAGTGTATTTGTTCATTTTGTATTGATTGTTTATCTTTATTGCTTCACAACTTAGTGTAAAATGGTAATTTGTGCTGTATCTGAGTTCTTGTTAATAAATATATTTCTAAAGCAACATTAAAATTTATAAACACCCATCAATTACTTCGATTCCAAATAAAAATTAATTTTATAATTTACAAAATTTATTTCTGTCATTTCGTTATTTCAGATATAGACATTTAATCTCTTCTTTCATCCGTAAATATATTCAACTATGCTACCGTTTTCAATATTTCATTCATACAACTCTTAATTAAATCGAATAACATTTTGTTTTGCTGAAAATTTATGCAAATCCTTGAACGAATAATCGAGTACTGTTTACCATTACAAATGATGGACCTTCCATGTGCTCTACTGTATCCTCTGTTGTTCACTCAGCTACTTTATTTTTACTTCGATTTGTCTTGTCTTTCATTGTATTTCTTTTCCGCTTCAAGTTCATCTTCTGCCGATTACTTATTTCAACGTTTATACTTTGATTTAAAGTCAAAATAGACAATCAATATTGGGATCTTTACATTGATATTTAACTGGTTGTCTAAAAAGCAAGCATAATTCTCAAACTCTATTTATACACGTTCTGTTATCTTGTTCACAGTTCAGTAACTAAAACTATTAAGGAAGAACAAAGTGTTAATATTCTCAGCTGATGTTCTTGGTACTAATTGATCAAGCTTATTTGATTACTCTTGGAAAGGTTGAATCACGAGAGAGAACTTCAGAGATTGGTTGCAAGCAGTAACGTCACCGAAATGTCACCGCTTTCTCGTTCTCTGTCTTAAGCACTGAATAATGAGCTCGTTTTGTGATTTATCTAACTTCACTTTATACTGAGAACACAAATGCCTTATTAGGCCTCTTGATACCTTCGGTAACAAAAAGACACCATTGTAATCCCGTTCAATACGTTTGTCCGTGTCCAAAAATAAATCACCAGTTGACAAATTTTGATTGCAGTGGCGCCAGTTGTTTCGGTGGCGGGGCAAAAAATTGCTGATCAGCAAATTACCGTAGATATACTCGGGATGGCCAAAGAGACACATCAAGCCTCACATATAGAGATTTGCAGGTAATCATGTTGACAGATGCAGATCAGACTAAAAAATCTGAAACTCTCTGTCAATCCTTAATAAAGTAAATCAATAAAATAATCTGTTTTAACTTTTTATACCACAGTGTACGAATTCTTCTTTCTCTCCGTCTTTTACCACCTACTTGGGGTCAACGTTTCTGATGAGTCTTCTCCACAAAGTCCTGTCCTGAACTTCTTCCTCTGACAGACCTTTCCCCTCGAGATTCTTCTTAACCATATCCTTCCATTTCCTTCTTGGCGTCCCTCTACCTCTCTTGCTCTCCACTTCATTTGCCATCACTGTTCTTAGTACATAGTCATTTGTTCTCCACATTGCATGTCCATCCAACTGCAGTCTTCTTTCTTGTAGCTTCTTAGATATCTCAACACTTTGGTTGTACTTCTTTCTCTCACATTTCTCACTCTGTCTTTTCTTGTTATCCCACGCATCCAGCGTATCATTCACATTTCGGTGACATCTAATCTCTTTTCTTGTGCTTTCTTTATTGGCCAAGTTTTGATCCGTATATCATTGCTGGTCTAACCACTGTTTTGTAAATCATCTCTTTATTCTTCACTGTGATTCTGTGATCGCATAGAGCGACACTTACTTTCTTCCAATTTCGCCATCCATTTTGCATTCTGTGTTATTTCCGAGTCTAAATCACCATTCCCAGTAACAGTTGAGCCTAGATATTTAAAACTTTTCACTTTATTCAATCGTTCTTCTTGCAACATCACTTATCCATTTCTTTCTCCGTTAAACTCAAGATACTCAGTTTTCTTCCTACTAATCTTTAGGCCTCTATCTTCCAGAGATTTCCTCCAACTCTCTAATTTCCTTTCAAGTTTTGCCCTATTAGTATTACATAGTACAATATCATCAGTAAACATCATACACCAGGGGGCTTCTTCTCTCGCATCCTGAGTTATAACGTCTATGACTACAATGAAGAGGTACTGTCTTAAGGTTGAACCCAGGTGTAATCCAACCATAACAGGGATTTGGCATGTCAAACCCACACTACTTCTTACCTGAGCTCTAGCTCTTGTATATATATCTTGGATTACCCTTACATATTTCTCTGGCACTCTTTTCTCCCTCAGGTATCACCATACTTCCTGACGTGGTACTCTGTCGTCGTAGGCCTTTTCCAAATCAATAAACACCATATGCAACCCTTTTGCTATTCCTGATGCTTTTCCATAGTTTGTCTTAATATAAAAGTTGCATCCGTTGTACTTTTTCCTGACATAAATCCGATTATTCTTCCCCCAATGATGTTTCTTCTCGTAATCTTCCTTCTATAATTTTCTCCCAAATCTTCATTGTGTGTGGCCTTAGCTTGATTCCTCTATATTTTCCACAATTCTGTATATCTCTCTTCTCCTTAAAAATTGGTACAATAGCACTCTCTCTCTCTCCACTGAGTTGGCATGTTTCTTGTTCGTGGATTTTTTACATCAGATCCCATACAATATCTAAACATTCTGGTCATAAACTCTTCCACGCTTCTATTGGTATGGAAGCAGGACCTGTAACTTTTCCGGTCTTCTATTTCTCTACTGCTTTTTCTACTTCTTCTCGGTCCAGGATTTGGGGTTTCGTCGCTAAAAACTTCTAGAATTTTCTTCATCTAGGAGCGTTTCGAAATATTCGGCCCATGTCTTTAATCCTGCCTTCATCGGTAAGCACTAATCGTTGGCCATTCTTAATTTTCCTAATATGGGTAATAGCCTTTGTTGCCTTGTCTCTGGTTTTTGCTAACCTGTGTAAGTTATTCACTCCACCTGGTGTTTCAAGTTCGTCATTCAATTCGTCCAAGGCTTGTGTTTTTCCTGTAGCCACTGCCCTCTTTGCTTCCTTATTAGCCGCTTTGAAGCTACATTTATCTTCTTCTGTCCCTGATGCATAACAGCTTTTTTTAGCTTTCTTCTTTGTTTAAATAGCTTTTTGCACTTCCTCATTCTTCCCCCACGTCTCTTTTCCTTCAAGGTGCTGTTTGCAGAAATTCTACCAAAGTCTTTTCTGCGGCCGTTAACATGATAATACTGTTCACATCCCACCATTTTTTCACATTCTCTTTTTGCTGAATTAATCTTTCGATAACCTCTTCCTTGAACAATGTTCTTAGTTTCTCTTCTTTTAGTCTCCACCAGCTAATTTTGAGCTCTCCATTTCGCGACCTCCTATTATTTCTACCTGCAAACTCCCAGTCCACAACCACCACTCTGTGTTGTGGGGCCACACTTTCACCATTTATGACCTTGCAGTTCTTAATCTCGTTAAGATGTTGTCTTCGGCACAAGATGAAAACGACTTGACTTTCATGTCCACTCTTGTAAGAGATGCTCTTTCCCTTCTGAAAAAAATGTATTGCAAATCGCCAGATCGAATGCCATTGCTAAGTCTATTACTCTTCCTCCTTCTTCGTTCTTATCTCCCACACCCAGCCACCGTGGATCCTCTCAATGCTTTTTCTGCTTCTGCCTACACGTCCATTCAAGTCACCTCCCATTATTACTCCTTCCGCTGGAGGTACGCTGCGAAGTTCATGGTCCAATTGCTCCCAGAATTCCATCTTTTCTTTTTCCTCGCAGATGCCTTGCAAAGCATACGCACACACTACATTGATCATTTCACCCATGGATATCCTGATACTCATCACTCTGTCGTTCCTTCTATTTACACTTACTACTCTATCTTTCAGATCTCTTGAAAAAACAATTCCTACGCCGTTCTTTCTATGTTCATTTGCTCCACTATACAGCAACTGGTTGCCGCCTCCTAGCTCTCTTGCCTTATTTCCTTTTCCATCTTGTCTCTTGCACGCACAGGATCCCCAACTTTCATCTTTCTACCAAGTCTTCAATCTCTATTCCTCTTCCACTCATCGTCCCAACATGTAGTGAGCCTACTATAAGGCTTATGTGGACTAGCTTCTTTAACCGAGCCCATCCTCGACTCGGTAGTCCTCGCTCATATCTCACAGAAGCCAGGCGAAGCCCCTGTGCGTCACCTACGGGGTACGCCCTAGCATTTTCCGAGGCTTCATTAAGACAACCCATCATATAGGTTTTTGGCACAGCTTTTAAAAACGGATGTCCTTCCTGACGTCAACCCTCCTCATTTTCCCAGGCTTGGGACCGGAACCAAGTTGAGCTGGATTGACCCCCAGTGGCTACTTATATATTGTTTTAAGATATAGGATGAGTCAAAAGTCCAAATTCACTATTTTATTTCGGAAACAGAAAGAAAGATCAAATGTGTTAGTACCGTATCAAAGATTGGCAGGCATACATACATTCTTGCATATTTGCGGAACATGGCCACCCTCTTGAGATCTGCAATCTTGTGTCATATATTTTTTTTCTAATGGGACGGGGATGTTGGTAATAAAAAGGAGAATAAGATTGTAATAGATGGATCGCCGTCATCAGAGTATACATATATGCTGTGGTTTAAGAGTTAACACAAAATTACACCATAGTTTGTTACATGTAACTAGAGATGACATTGACTACAGAGCAGATGAATTAGAATATCCCGATATGTGTGTAATATGAGTGATTGTACTATCGGACAAATACACTCCCTGATCTTCAAAGATTACCACTACCTGGAAAAGCTCCAGGAAAAAGTTCACTGCGCTTCAGACAGACTGTAGATGTCAGTTTTTCTTCTTGTTTCAAACATTATAGGGTACCAGCGCACTACTAAACAAATGTTTGTCAATGGTTCTATGTTCAATTATTTAGTCATTTAACTGGACGGCGTGGTCTTCTGCACTGGTCTCAGTAGCGACACCGCACCATCGGTTGGTCGCGATATATGTTACCATCTCCATTTTATTTCGTGTGTCTTCTTTTTCTTCTTTCTTCGTGCTTTGTCGGTAATTAGTTTTATTGTTTAGCCGACATCGGCTCACTTCAAAGTGTTAAAGAACCCGAACCATTCGGGATGTCAAAAAAGGGGAACCATTCCGGTTATCTCTTTCATTGTTGTATAGGTGGGATTTTACTATTTATTGTTCCTTTATTTTATTATTCTTTGCTTATTTTATTGTCTTATTTCCTTCAACAATTTTTATTTCGTTTTAAATCTGCATAAATAAATTTAAAGATCGGATTGTTGATTTATTTTGCTGGGAAAGTTAGGTGGTCAGCCCACACACCCTTCCTCTTTTAGTTTCTGGTTTGATCCTAGTCTCCGATTGGCTGTTGCCGAGAGAGACAGTTCAGTTATGGCATTCGAATTGTAAGTCTGCAATAATAACGGCTGCCTTCGAAAATTGTATATGAAGTAAATTTGTGATGCAGCCCAGTATTTTGAAGTCTATAAGTAACGAAAGCAGCCTCGTCTGATAAAATATCCGTTTATGGTAGCCGCCTCCTTCAAATTCTACAAGGTGAAAGCTGAAACTTTAATATTTTTTGTTTGGCGTTTCTATCTTCCATATTGGTTGAAACTGGAAGCGAACGACGAGATGCAAGTGGTGGTTTGTCAGTGCGTGAGGTGTCTTTTGCGTTTATATGGTGTGTAGTGGTTCTTTTCTTTCGTTTTTCTTAAATAAAACATAAATATAATCATATGTTGTTCCAAACCCCTTGTCTACTGTGTGTCTGAAAGTGATTAGTGTACCTTCAGTATTTCAAGGGTTTATTTTTTTAGTGGAAATAGTAGGAAAGTGGAAATGTAAGCTTAATTTGGCAAACATCGGGGCTCGGTTTACAATCAGGTATGTATCGTTAATGTTTTAAAATTCTCATATCTGAACCCCAAGTCTGGTATGCATATGTTTAGATAGCGAAATTACAGCACGTTAACATTGATTCAAATGCGTTGAATATTCAAGAATGATTGAATATTCAAGATTTGTTGAGTTGATTAAAATGCGTTGAATATGCTACTTTTCAAATGCATGTTCCTTTCCCACTCAGCATTTTGTTTGATCGTTTTCGGAAATTGGTGTGGTTTAAATTGCACTATACCTCTATAGTATGTCCGTTTTGTTTAACGTAAAATTAAAGGATTCATAATGTTTTATTTCGATTACAAGCAAAGTTCAAAATTCATTAGTTGCTTTCGCGAACCGTAAGCCTATCCGCGCCATAAAAATTCGTTCTGTAAATGTATACCTAACCCAACTATAGTATATCATGACTGTATTATCAAATTGGAGGTTAGGTTGTGTTAAGTTTAAGATTGGAAAATACATACCACAAATTTTACAACGAATTTGGAATATCGAAGTTGAATTTCTGCCCAATATTTATATTTGTAATTAAATATTTCGTGTTAAGAAATGTTATGATTCGGTGATTGAAGAAATTTTGTTTAACTGGGCTAAAGTGTAGAATGTCTAACCATGTTTAGAAATAGAAGGTAACCTAATCTTTTGGAAAATATGTGTATGAAATCTTGTCTCTCCTCATAGGCACAGCGTTTCTGTAAACAATTAATTTACCATCTGATATGTGAAATTAACAGCATCTTTAAAAACACGTTTTGATGTGCTAAGGGTTCTCTTCAAAAACATTTTTTACGAAATTCAACAAGCAGTCTTTTGCATTGCGTTTGTTATTCTTAAACAAGAATAAATATTTTAACACTTATTCCTTGCGTTAAGAGTTTTACTAAGAAGTAGGTAGTTTACCATCACTGTGGTTTTGCAGTAAAGGTTCCCAACCATTCACTATTCCAGTCCGCGAAGTGGTATTTTCATGTGTATATGAGAAAGTACTTCAGATGAAGTTAAGTTTTGATATTTTGATTTGATGCTTCAGCAAACATTAGGGAATAGTCAAATCAGTTGAGCATATCTAAATTTCGTGATTAATGTTAACAAGTGCGCGGCTGCGTTGAGTCTTGTACATTTTAGAGGCCTAGTTGCGGTAGGTCACTAAAACAGCGTCATGTTTTAGCTTTCTGCTTTTAGCCAACTTTCTGCGTTTTGGCACTTCTTTTCGGGCTTCTTCCATGCATGCTTCGTGGTTCTAGAATAGTGCGTGTTCTGTCTTCGATGGTCCTAGGCTGAAGCAAGGCAGCGATGGGTAGGTACCCACCTTTCTTCAAGTCCGATAGCGGTTCTCTTTTTTTTGTTTTTGTCCTCTCTTGTGGCGTAATTCAGCCTTGTCTCCAGGTAGGCTTTACCAAGTTATGTGAAGTTTTTGGTATGCCCCTTTTCGGCAGCAGGGTGCCACTGGCCCTCCTTGTTTGCTTTTGTGTCTACCTGCCTCTGAGGAGAAAGTCCAGATATTACACCACCCAGTACACCCTACCTCACACCACTACTTAAACAACTGTTGTATGTAACAAAACTGAACGAAAACATAACTTTGAGCCTTGTATTCTGGAGGCCTGTGCATTTCTCCATATATATTCTTGCATGGATACACAACGACTGGACCAATTACCTTGTTCGATGTAAAGTGAATAGGGTCAAGTACATTGAACACATCAGATGGCTGCATGTGGACGGGTGATTTAGAGGTTGTTTCAACTTCCGGCGTTATTAAGTTTAGAACCTCAATACATGTATCAAATAAATTACGGTAGTGTATTTTTGAGAAAATTCTTATTTTATTTTCTATTAAAATGATCCTCTAGCCATCGGAAACAATAGATCTTGTTCCAAATGGTAGATTTATAGAAATGACAATGTTCCGGAAATACTCTTTCTGATAGGTAGATCCTCTCAGCTATTCATTGATACCGGTATACTTACGTATTTCATTTTCCTCTCTGTTTCTGATATAAAATAGATTTTCTTCTTTTTGCTGTATTAGATATTGATTTGAAATTAAGAGTTAGAAGATTAAACATTTTTGTCATGTCTAAAGTTCTACTTCTTAAATCTAGAGATTTTCGAATATAATTAATTCCCCTCATGTTTGATGTAAGTTACTGCGCGTGTACACAACAATTTTACATGTATCAATTGCAAACAAGCACAAATCTAACGGTAATCAACTCTGGAAATCAGAAATTCTCGATTACAACTCCGTTTATAATATACTAATTTACTTTGCTTTTCAGGTATTTTATTGTTTCTCTCTTTTAAACGCATCTTTGAGAAGAGCATGACATTCTACAAGTCTTAATCCGGGATAAGTCGCGTAGCAGTCTTTTCGACGAGATTTGTATTACTTGCATCACCATTTTTAAATTCTCCTACGTTTTCTCTCAGCCCTCTCCAATCTACCTAATCCTAGCAGAAAGCATGATACGCCATTCAGTTACCCTTTAGTGGCTTTGGCTTAGAAAGAAGTAGTTATTACACCCAGCGTGATCTCTCGTGTGATTGCATTTCCTGGTCACTTTAACCCCACGCGACCGTTCACGTTTATCATTTTTCGCTAAATCTGAAAAAGAGGAGACTATTTCATTGTCAAAAATGAGATTTTTTTAAACAAAATTTTGAATCTTAAACATTTATTACTAAACTCATAATATAACCTTACTGTTAGTAAATATTCAGTATATTAGAATCTGTAAAATCAAACTGGTCGAAAACAGCTCTCACGTGAAAAGAAGGAACGCGATCTCTCCTGGTTTCTTAAATAGCTATTTTATTTGTCAAAGCATGGCAGATATGAAATATTTGTTATCAACAAAGAACCGAAAATAAAACATTATGAAAAACAGTAAGAATATACGCCTGAATAACAATAAAAGATAAAATATGTAAACAATCACTAATTATTTAAATGTCAAATTGCTTGGACACAGACGTAAATAAATGCTATCGGAGATTCTTTGAAAGTTTAAAAACAGTGTTTAGCCACTTATACTAAGATTTTGTAGCACTGTGTCATATTTATACTACCTATATTTTTTTCATCTGGAAGAAAATTGAAGTTAGCAGGTACATAATGTGAATAATTACAAACTAAGATGCTAAATATAATTTATACAAATTTCGTAATTTAAGCAGTGACTTAATCTTCGTACAACTTCATTCATTATATGGATTTGGTTTCTTGACAAACATGCTACGTAAAAAGAGTAAAGCAAGATAGCGAACTACAAGTGCAGATGGAGTACATTGGAAGATTTTTAAGGGAATAAAATTTTGAATGAGATGTGACGTAAACTCGTCGAAACTTTTCTCCAGAATTGTCATGCAATAACGACTAGCACTGCGACTGATTCTTCAATAGTTCAGATAGTGGCTGTAATTGTGTAGAAATGCAGATCAGTTTCTCTCTCAGACGACTAGAGATGTCTCGCAACGTAACTAAAGATGTTAGATAAGTATGTAATAATGATAAATGATTTTTTTAAATCAATACTACAGGACAACTCGAGAGTCTTTCTTCCAGCGTAAAGGTCTGTTCAAAATTTGGTAATTAACAGTTAAAACGGTTGAGTTAAAATTTGACTTCGTACTAGAGAAAAACCTTACTGACATTGTCTGAAAGGAATACTGCACTCACTGTGCGGTATTAAGTCATATACAGAGCACATTCGGCAATCAAGAGAATGTTATCGACCTCCATCAGAATGCTCAGAAGAAATCGGAACATCATTAACTTAAACATTGATAACAAATCTCAGCATCAAGTATGCTCCTGCGGCTTGAAAGAAGAAATACCCAAACCGGAAGTACCTACTCATCTCCACGTACATGGATTCTGAGCTACAGATGATTTTTAATGTTATGATGTGTTACAATCAGGGGATTTAGAAGAGATATATTGACGTCTTCCAGATACATTCGAAAGAAATTAGATGAGATGCTGGGGAAGAAGGTTAGTTATTCTATTGGATATCCATGTTAATTATAATATCTCTCATTAAATGTAAGAGTAAAAATTGGAAAGGAAAGTCATTTATGATTTGTTTTTGCCAACATTTCACACTAAGAGGAAACGTACAATTAGCAGATAAAAAACTAACGCAACGAGTGAAGTCACAAACACTTCAATAGCTCTGTCTGTTTATTGTTGTTTTCTCCTAGTTTTCTCATTTCTACTTTTATTCTCTTTCGTGTTACGTTTTCACAGATATTTTAGGCCTGTTTTAGGGATAAAACTTTAAACTCAAGCAGCTGTATTCAGAAACGTTTTTTGGAGTGACTAGCGCTGTACTAACGAGTGACTACCGGTGTAAAAAGAGTGTTAATCACTCGATCGTATGGCACTAGTAACTTGAAAAAAAAGGTTCTGAATACGCCTGTAGTTTTTTTGTTCTTCGCTTGGTTTAAGCAGCCAATTCGTCGTGACATATTCTGCCTTTCATAACATTTCTTTACAGAAATAGAAGACTACCGTGACAGAAAAGTGACTGTGATTAATAACAATTGAATTTGAATGTTTATTTATGGCCTTTAGGCATCTAAGTCTCAGGCCGTAATAAGAACAACACTAGATTGAGACAAAATATGAATACAATTCACTACAAGTACACTTTACAAATACTTATATAAACTTTACAAGTAAATGCCACCACACTTTGTGTTTCATATGTTTATCCTCATTCTTTGAATATAATCTGACAAGGGTTGACATAGATTCTTAGAGTTTACAACCCATCCTTATAAGTTCAGCGTTGACCCATTCTTGAATATCTGAATGAAATCACATTAATACCAGAACATGAATTACCTGCTTCAACGAGAATAGATGGATAGAAACACAAAATTAAGTTCTGTGATCTCGATTTATCGAACCGCTTATAATCTTCATGTAACTGAAGGTCCTTTCATTTGCTTATCTTTCTCCAATTTTAGAATCCAGTCTCAACCAAAAGTACCAAACAATAATTTGAGTTGAGACTTAATATTAATAACCTCGATTTAACCATCAATTTTAATTTTCTTTATTGTAAAACTGACAGGTTCTTTCTAATTAATTCGACTTCTGCATCTTAATATTTCACTTAAGTGCGCCAATGAAAACGAGTACAGAGAAATTAACTTCAAATTTGTGTTCATTAACGTCGATTTGCCACTCGTTTTTAATATTATAACTCTGAAAATTTTATTTGTTTGACTTGTGCGTTTGCTGTGGCTAAGGGCATGTCAAATTGCGACTCCAGTGCAAACCAAGTCCATTGCATCTCCAGCATCCCAAACACTTTAACTGTAACGGAAAGAATGACGTGACAATATATGCTAGATGAACGTAGTCCCATGAGGCAATGCGAGTGTCCGAGGGATACCGAATAAGTTACTAAACATTTCCAGTACATCTGTCGTATTCCAGTTTGTTTCTGTTATAACCCTTGTACATCTGAAGCTTTTTCTCCCTTAAAATGCATAAGGTGGGTCATGTTGATCCAAATGTATTTTGCATGTATTCGCTCTAAAATATTGCATGTAAGGTCCCAATATGAGATAATAAATATATTGGTGTATTACCGTCACTTCTTAAAATTGTAGTATTTATTATCTTCCATTTTACTTGCTTTCTCTGTTTGAGTAATATAGTTGTACGCTTCAATTTTCTATACTTTCTTTCTCTGTATTTTTACTTCTTTCTCTTCTTTGCAACTGAGCTGGTATAATCAGATCAATCATGAAACTGCAACCCTCACAACGTCATTCCGTCTATGATTTTGGAATGGAGCTCTGGCATAGCGCTTCTGTCCAGCACGTTTGGCATGATGTTCCTCTACAAGAGACTTTCAAAGCATTCTTTGTTTGTTTTTGTTTTCGTTACAAAATTCTGGATGTTGTCGCATTCTGGATCTTGAGGGCGTTCACACAAGCTACATCCAGTATACTTGAAAATAAGGCTATTTGCCATCAACTAGTTTTTCTTTTGCGTGTACAGTATAATTTCTATATAGCTGGTAAATTGTATCAACCTCAGATTGTTTTATTGTAATAATCAATTGCCTCAGGGTTACATTTTTCTTCTTCAATTACCTTCCAGTCACTATCCATTGTGATCAGAAGAACTACTGACTTATTTTTCTTGTTAACATAGGCTACTAAAGTCACATCATCACAAAAGAACAGATCCAATTTTATGAACAAACTTCCTCTTATCAGGTTTCATGTATTGCGGAACGTCCTGTTTATTTTCACAAATTCTACCAACAAGAGTTAGGCGTTTTTGAAGCATCTTCTGGGCAGTATCCACACTTGTATAATCACTATCAACTGTAATGTTTCTTCCGTTATTTTGCACAGATGCTGCTAGTAATCGACACTATCCACTTAACATTTATGTACCAAATAATCTGTTTCCGAAGGACAAAGAAAAATTCAGTTTCTTTAAGCAGGATTTGTTTTGGTGCCAATGCAGAAAAATAATACAAGGTACAAAGAGAATATATATATATATATATATATATATATATATATATATATATACA
>JAGDQP010013674.1:34085-47175 GCA_022664845.1 Lepisma saccharinum
TGCGGCGCAAGTGACGGAGGAACTCAATCAGCACCTCCCCCAACCTGTTTCGACAATCCCAATCCGCCGCGAATTACATGACATGAACTTACGGGGTCGTGTTGCACGGGCCAAACCTCTCATCAGGGACCAGAACGCTTTAGCACGCCGCAAATGGTGCCGCGACCATGCAACTTGGACCGTTGACGACTGGAAACGTGTGGTATGGTCGGATGAGTCACCATTCACCCTATTGCAAACCACGGGCCATGTTTTTGTGTTAAGAACGCCCAAAGGAGCATATGATCTGCAGTGTCTCCGCCCAACTGTGAAACATGGCGGCGGCACGGTGATGCTGTGGGCCGCAATATCATGGTTTTCATTGAGTCCTGTGGTCACACTTCGCGGACACATCACTGCCAACGATTATGTCGAAATTTTAGGAGACCACTTGCATCCTATGGTCCGGATGTTGTTCCCGGACAATGACGCCATATTCCAGGATGATAATGCACCCATTCACACAGCTGGAGTTGTTGCAGCGTGGTTTGAGGAACATCGGGATGAAGTTCAACACCTCCCCTGGCCCGCCCAATCCCCAGATCTCAACATAATTGAACATCTGTGGTCCATCTTGGAAACACGACTCCGGCGACAATTTCCACCTCCATCCTCTCTCACAGAACTGGCCGATGCCCTGCACGAGGAATGGTGTAATATTCCACTTGCTACCATTCACGACCTCTATGCCTCCATCCCACGTCGCATCAAGGCCGTTCTGAAGGCGAAAGGTGGCCCGACACCATATTAATCTGGTAAGTTGCACTTTCGTTCAGGTGTTTCCATTATTCTGATAAGCATCTGTATATGTGTGTGTGTGTGTGTGTGTATGTTTATTTGTGTGTACGGAGAGATGCGTGCTATACATAAGTAGGAGGAACAGGAAGACAAATGAATGGATTCGCGCACGAACAAACGTAAAAGATATAATCGAAACTGCGAAGATGATGAGGTGAAGATGGTCAGGTCAGATAACTAGAACAGATGGAAGATGGACAGCAAATGTACTACATTGGATTCCCAGAGAAAAGAAACGACACAGAAGACGTACAAATGGAACATGGGTAGATGAAATCAAGCGTTTTTATGGATCTACGTGCATGAAGATAGAAACAGAACTAGTAATCTGGAGAGAAACCGTGAAGGCATTCATCCAGCAGTGAATAGAAAACGAATATAAAACCGTTAATAGAACTGATAATATAGACATGTATGAGAGAAAAGATTTATCTAATTATTCAAAATTATAATCTAGAAGATGTCACAGAAAATCAGAAAGTTATATTCGAAGACACATTAAAATCAATAGATTAAAAGGTTGCCTGGGTCAATTTGACCCACCTTATGCATACAAGGGTTAATCACAGTTCAAGTTTCTTTGGGTATCGTCATGTGAAACCTGTATGACATTATGCACGACTATACTTACTAGAAAATCTACGTATTAATATTTTCTAACAAGGGATGTGCGTGATATCGAACGCTCAGAACCGCACGAAAATATAATTAGAATATAAATCGCTCATCCCAAAAGTGGTATGAGCCATTGGCATGCAAAACTGCGCATCTTACCACGAGAGACATTTGAATGATCACCTATTCAAGGTCTAAGAGAGGTACTTTGGTAACGCGAACAAACAAAATATCGATATAAAAGGACCAAAAGCACACATATTGCAATGTTGTGACCAATTGCTATATTTCCCTTTGCTTAAAATAATTACGCTATCTGAACAACAGACCTTTTTCACTGACCTGATAGTGTTGCCCCGCTATTCAATCGTCAAAGTGTATGTGTGGGATTTCAATGAAGTGGTCAAAGCAAAGTGGAACATAACTAAATGCACATCTGATTAAAGCCACTTTTTCACATTCAACAAGACTTCTGCATTCAAGCAGTCCAGTATCAAACGCCACACTAATTACATTTCCCAACGATAATATTGGTATGCCAATGCCATATCTGCCTTTCGCCAAGCATATTGTAACATAGGTGTAACACTTTGGTGTAGAAAGTTGATTGTATAGCACAGGGTGAATTAACATAATGAAATGACGATCGTGTAATTTTACTTGTGGATTTTCACATTGTAGTCTTACAAAATCAACGATCCTTCTCACGTAGAGCTTATATTGCTGAAAGAAGTATACATCAAGAGGTTGGCAATATTTTGTTGTCTTTGGTGGCAATATCTTGAGCGTAACATTCTTGTTCGGAAAACTTTCATCTAACAGAGTACGATCTTTATGGCCTGACCAGGAATCACACAGCAATAGGCTCTTTGCATCGTCACGTACATGTTCACCAAGGACGGTGCTTAGAAAACATTTCATAAGCTCTTTCGTCATTTTGCCACTTTTGCTTGCCTCCACATGAATGTTTCGTGGACATGTTGCTTCAAGTTTATTTGAAACATTCGGGCCAAAAGTTCCTTGTGGCCCTTGAAAACAGATATAGAGATTATTATCTAATCTTCCACTCATTGATCTGCCACATAAATTGTATAATTGTGTGTAGAGCTATGCACAGACTGCAATACACCAGCTGTAGTTTTCTCGCCTCTGTGAGATAGTGTTGACAATGAAGACTTTCATAACTAAATTGACTTTGGGTACTGTTCCAAATATTTTCTTTTTCAAATTCCTGTCTATTACATATTTGTTCGCTTCCTCCACAAACCCTTGTGCCTTCTGACGAAACTTTGATCATCTTGTATGTCCTTACGTGTGACGAACGTAGTAATTTGCGTGGAAGATAACTTATTCTGGAAGATTAAGATATTTAGCCTTTAGTCTGTTGATAAAAGTAATCATAGTTGTGAAATTGTCTAGGCCAACCGCTTTAGACGCTTCTAGTGCCCATATTTGCAGATGGCAATGAACAGCAGATCCATATGCTCTTGCCCTATCAAATTGTGACATTACATACTCTTCTATAGTTTTTAATTGTGACAGCCTGTTTCCCTTGCAGTGAGCTCGAGCTCGCCTTTTGCTAATTACATAATATAATATTACTTTGCAATTTGATTTACTTCGAATGCACTTATAGTGCCTCTTAAGTTTACTACAAGATTAGAAGCCACGATTGGAATAATCTTCATAAATGTTTTCCAGTATGTTGTGATCAATATCTTGTAATATACTGGCCCTCGACATTTTGGATGAAGATGGTTCGTACTCACTTTGACTTGAAGATTCCTGTTGTTCTGGAAATGAAAATCTTGTACTACTGAACGGGTAAACTCCCTGTCCCTCAAAATCACTATACCTATCCAGCATATCTTCATGCATTTCTGCGTCATCCGCATTGTATTTTTGAATTATTATGCTATATAACATATTCGCGAACTCTATATCCTCGACTCCGATTACGTTTTCATATTCAGCACGTCTTAACTTTGCCTCATTGACTCAACAGGTTGACGACATTCATGGGATTCATTCCCCTCATGATACCGATGTACACTCTAACGCACAACCGAACACTCCAAAAGAAAGCCTCCTTCTGCAGCTATAGTATTCACACAACTAGAGTAAGTACTTGTTCGTGCAGGTACAACACGTCACCGTCGAATGACGCTAGCAGAAAACATCTGCGTTTTACATGGGAATTGCTAATACTATTGTTTTTGGGATGAGCGAGTTATATTCTAAGAAAGATCACACACATCGCCTGTAAGAAGTTTAAAAACTTGCATTATAAAACGTACGGGAATGATTCTAGATAGTATTATTAATTCCCAAAAATGTTTTTAGCCCTATGGTTCCAACAGCGTTTCTTGCTTTCTGTATTTTAAGGAATACATTAAAGGGACAAGAATAACGAAGGTAGGTAAGTCTTTCGTTTTCCGTGCCACATTACTCCATAGGTCTAACTTTTTTATTCTAGACAATCATGTGTTATCTAGTGGTTCAAACACTACCACCTGCTGACGATGTGACTTAATATTATTTTAATCGTGTACGTTGAACTGTGAAACTGGTTTATGGAGGTTAAAAATGAGGAACATTTTATATGGTCTGTAAAAATACTTGACTACAATACTCTTAGGCTACTTTGTAAAAAGACCTTTTGTTCCATGTATTTCAGAAAGTTAGAATTGTTTGTAAGGAGATTAATTCACTACTATACATTGGGTATAGTAACATCTAGAGCTCTTGAAACTGCTTGAATTCAATTCTGCACACTCGATTTTTGTTGTTTGCAAGGAGCTCATAGTTCTTCTGCCAGACCTCAAATATAAACATGTTTGTATAATTTGGGGGCAAACGAAACTTTATACAGTCATTAGATAGGTCATGTGGTACACAAAAACTATTATGGACATCTCGAAATAGTACCTTGCAAATATTGGGGTAATTCAAAATGGAGGATAGCGATCATTCTTCAAAGCAGTATATCTCTGGCAGAAATTATTTGATTTGGATTATCTTTGTTTAAATAAAAGATCATCTATTTTTTATTTTTCTCATTCGTAGGAAATGGTAGAAAACAATAGTTTCTTGTGAAGTTCAGTTCAAAACTTTTAGTAATGCATAAACATATACTATCATTTTGCTAAAAACGAAAACATTCCCCTCCGGGGATACAAGGTCAGAATTCCAAAAACTCAAATATAGAAGAAGTTTTTCAACGTGTGTTGACTTCCACATATTTCGTGTATGATATAAAGTTTTATGAGCATAAGAATAGGGTCATAATGGGATAACCATAACCCCCTGTGATTGTAATTTCTAAATAGAGAGAGTTGAAAAAAGTAGCATTAGAATCAACAAAGAAGATACCTAGCCATTAGTATAGGTAGGTGGATGATACTTCTGTTACATGGCCCCACGTGATGGAAAAACTTCAAATAATCCTTCACCATTTAAATAGTACGCATGAAAGAATTAAATTTAAAGATGGAATTGGAAAAGAATGGACAACTTCCTTTTTTCAGACATTTTGATTTATAAAAATCCAAATGATACATCATAAGGTGTATAGGAAGCCGACGCATATGAACCTGTATTTAAATGCTGAGTCTCATCATCGCCCGGCACAAAAACAGGCAGTTGTGTCCACATTAATTCACAGGATGTTGCAAGTATCTTATGATGGAAACAAGAAAACAATATCGAAGGTATGCCAAACCTTACAGAATAATGGTTACAACATGGATAATATAAGGAGAACAATACAACAACACCTTAGAGGAAGAAAGAAGGTGAAAGCGAAAGAGAAAGATCAAGATAAGCGTTATGCGTTTTTACCATTTGTGATAGGCATCCATATAGACAACAGAATCGTTTTGGGGTTGGACTTATGTTAGGTGGAAGGTGTTTCTAATAAAGATATCGACACCAGATGGGCAGGCATAACAATCTGCCTAGGACAACAAAGAATCTTAAATTTGAAGAAAAATGTAGTAAATTTAAGGTGCATTGTAAACTGGTAGGATTTAAGCAACATAACAAATATCCAAAAAGGAATTTAATTAGT
This sequence comes from Lepisma saccharinum, assembly GCA_022664845.1. Classification (NCBI taxonomy): domain Eukaryota; kingdom Metazoa; phylum Arthropoda; class Insecta; order Zygentoma; family Lepismatidae; genus Lepisma; species Lepisma saccharinum. The sequence goes on from JAGDQP010013674.1 coordinate 39,607, forward strand.
AAAAAGTTCAAAATCTCATTTTGAAATTTGAAATTTGATAATTTAAATTTGATGACATGGTCTAAATTTATGTGATACTATATTTATAGTTGAGTGGAAGAAAAGGTTTAGCGACCCTAACTATCCTATAATAAATAAGGCGAAAATATATAAATAAATAAATTGGTACATGCACTTAATCTATCTTTTCCTATGAGATTCAGGACCCAAACATAGAGAAAGTGTTTAGTTAACTGAATCAGATAAAAATATTTTAATTACGTTAGTAATAAATACAAATAAAATTAATAAACGTAATATAATATTAATATACACCACAAAAAGATAATATTAACACACCTAAAGAAAATTCATCTCAGTAAGAACCTCACAGTCCTTGAGAATCATTTGCTTAAAACAGATTTTTATAATGCACTTGTGTTCATTTTATAACTATGTATATTAAAGTATTTAGAAACATTTCTTTCCCTTTTAATTTCATTCCTCATCACATGAATATTCATCTAATTCGTTGTAATGTTTTTCCTGTCTATCGTCATCACCTGAACAGGCATCTTTTGAGATCATACCTTCCTTTTCTCAAATCGTAGTCAGCATCTGAATACTCATCAGAACTTTCATCGTAGGATGGAACAGATAACCTTTTCAAATATTCAAGATTTTTGTATGCGTGAATTCTGCCCTGCAATCCCTGTGGTCATGACTAGGTATTTCCAGGTTCTTGTGGTTGTTCCTGTTAAATTATTGGCTCAAAATTTCTAGGTTTTCAAGCATTATATAACACAATGATTCAGTAGACGTTCAGCCGACAAGCTTATCTATAGATGAGTCAGAGCTGCAACTAATGTGCTTCAATGTTTCCAGATTTCTCTTCGTTTGTAATTTCCCTATTTTTTTCTAGTTATTGAAGCATTCTGAACAGAAAATTAGCATCATTCGTGAACTCAGCAAGCTCGTTGAAAAAAAAAAAGCGGACACGCTTGGAACTTCCTTGACTTGCCTACAGGAAACGTATTGTGGCAAATCATCCAATCCGGATTTTCTATCTTTCTGTTATTATAGGGGATTGTATGCTTCATACGTGTTAACATAAAATTCCAAAATTCAGGTACTTTCCTGTAAAAATACTGATTGATGATATGATCGTACTACTTTACATGTAAAAAATGCTCATAACTATATGCTTCTGACTATATTGCTCATAGAGTTACAGACTGCCTTCATTTCTGAAAGCTACTTTTCCTACATGACTATCGTGTTTTTGTATTTTATGTATTCCAGGAAATAAGTTATTGAAGTTTTGTTTGGTCTCCATATTTGATTCTACATTATCATCCGAATTATCATTTCTGTTAACTTGATCGAGTATTTTTAGTGCAAATGAGTATAAAGCCGCTGTGGTTAATCTGTATACTAGACTAGGTCCACGATATGTGCTAGGACTACGATCTAGCTATCAGGCATTAGTCACCGTTGTACTGAGCTATCAAGCCTCCACTAATTCAATAATATCACGTAATTCTGAAGCCTTCATTTCTGGATTATTGCATATCCCTTCTGGCCTACTAAAAGTCACCTGTTAATGGTGTTCATGTATCTTAGTAATGTTAACTTTTCATTCCCCAGCCAATATAATCTTACAAAGCGTGCATTAAACAACTATCTGTGAAGAAGGGTCTATTAAAATTTCAAATTGCCTGGTGCTCTTTGAGGAGGTCTAGACGTGAAACGCAGAAACTTGGTAAGCAACAATGAACTTTGAAATACCAATTCTGTTGACAACATCCAGGAATTTATTGTGATCTAGAACCCCTTTGCGTTGAACAACGTTGTAGGGTACTGTTGGTCGACGGCTAATTCAGTCTCTTTTCCACACTAGTGTTGCCAGATACTTTTAGCTTCTGTACTCATTTTATTTTCTCCCTCAACACTACAAATGCACTACTTGCAGTAGCTTTCAACGATGTTTTCCGTTTCATTAAAATATCTTGATATTTCCGGTTTTGCTACCATATCTCACTAAAATTAACCCAATAAATTTTATTTTATCTCAAAACAAAGGCGCCTAAAAGATAAGCATTTTATTGACATTAAGCTTCATTATGCAATATTGCGTAACAAGCTGGTGCGTCACAGTGAAGTTATCTACGCTAAACCTATATTGAAGAATAACACGAAAACGACAAAGAGTAAACTACAGTGATGCATCGAACATTCTTATAGGAAACACCTCGACTTAGTAACCAAGAACAACCACCAGTCACTGAAATTACGACTGTCTTCAAATAATGGTGCGAGACAAGCTGTTTACCAGAACCGTCCAAGATTAACTCAATTAGTTGGATATTAACAGCGTAGATCACCCCGTCATCTTGGTATGATCTTTCCCTTGATTTACATGGGAATTCTTTTTCTAGTCTTATTTCTCTCAGGTGCGTAATTTCTAACTTCTGCTTTTGCCTAGTGTTTCGTCATGTTTTCTTTGACTCATGCTGTTTTATAGAAATAGGATATCTTGCACACGATCAGTATAAATTCCTGTTGACACATTGTGATGTATATGGTAAACTATTAATAATGCATTATACTCACATATTTGAAAAAACTTTACAAACCAAAACTCTACAAGAGTCAAAATAACCACCAAGGCAAATTTCGGGAAAGCGGAACTTAAATATTCTACTTCTGAGACATAAGACGAGTGAAACGATTCCCATATCAATCAATGGAAAGGTCATACCAAGATGGCGGAGGTGATCTACACCGTTACAAGCTGTTAGCCAATCTGACTCTGCTTTAACTAAATTATATTTCTCCAAACTTATACCATAAATTGAATGTCCAAAATAAAGTAAAGTAAGTCTACCTTCACGTCTGACAACTCGATTTACATTAGTTATTTTTACCTTGAGTGTGTTGTTTGCACGATGATATTGTCAATTCATCAAGAAAATACTGAATTGATTTACAGTTTTTTTGAACATATTTTAGGTCATCCACAAATAACCTTTGAGATACAGCGTGGAGATTGTTGATAATTTATTAAAAGGTTATTAAAATACACTCGTTCATGGTATAATGGAAATTGAATTGAGCCTAGCAATAGTAAAATATCTTGTTAACCAAAAATATAGGAAGCGTTTTAATCAAAATCAGATAAGTCAAGTATTACAGAAAGTGCAAAGAATTGGCTATCTTCATTCCTAAGCACAATGTTTGTTTGAATAAATCATAAGATGGCACCTTGACTGTCTGAAACGCTAATTAATAATTTAAATAATACTATTTGCGTGAATTGCTTAAAAAGGGAAACACATTCAATATAAACTGTTTGTAGCTTTCAGGTTTTTCCTTCCTTTGTGCAGAATACACTAAAACTTGACTCACTTTACTCACTAAAACTTTATCGGTGATGCTGAGAATAAAAGAAACTGAATATCACTATTTGTGTTTCATTATTTAATATCATTACCTACATTTCCTAACTAAAAAATGTCTGTGAATTATTTTATATTTCTCTTCTCTGATAGCAATAATAATATTCTTAGAAATGAAAGGATAATCTACTGCCTCTTAATTTCTTTTTACTTCACTAATTTGTTTGAAATCTTACTTCTGCACACAAAGTTTAAAATTTCCATTGCAAGAAAAAAGAGAAAACGTTCTTCCTCATTGACACACAACGAACGTGATATCCTTAATTAAATGCATTTCATAGGAATTATAATCATTGCTTTCTTGTATTATTTCAATGTGTTCATTTTCTAGAAAGGAATGTAGTTTGCGGTCATTATATTCTCATAAAAAACTTGCATTTTCTACGCCTTCTAAGTATTTCATCAAATTTCGCAGCTGATGTGTATTTACAAGGTAAATTCCAGGTCTCCGATCAAACGTGTCTTTCAAATTAACACAGACATGTTGTTCCTTGTCCTTACGATATGTTTTTGCCAGGAGCTACGGAAAGAACTCTCAGGACTGCGAGTACTTTCTACAAAGTTTATCTGCGACTTAGAAGTTATTGAAACTGAAAAGGTTTGAAAGTGTTTTGAAACAGAGAGTCAGTTGATTTTTTTTACTTTCTTCAAAGAAACGAATTAAAGATTCGAAGGCCAAATATTTTGGAACAAACACAGTTTAATGCTAGTATCTTAGACTCTTTTCAGCACACCACCCCTCCCACACACGTAATATTCCCGATCAGCCGGAAGACTTGATGAATGGGGCAGAAAGCATATGCATATGCATAAACAGCAAATAAGTCTTAAATCTTTTCAAAATGTTTCAAGTGTGTATGAAAAATGTATGTCTCAAACGTATATCACTTATGATTACATACGTGAATGAGGATATGCTGTGAAATATTGATTAGAAGAAAACACTGGCAACCTTACTGAAGTGCAATCATTGAATGTTTCCAATGTCATTAAGATACAGACTGCATGACGTGTTGCCTTCTTTCGAAATATTTGTAGTCAAACAAATAAATAAAGCTATCCCCTGTGCAATAAGCACGCACAATGAACAGCACATGTGGGATGTGGAGGTAGTAGCGCTTCAGATATTCTCGACATACGGTACAAGTTGAGGTAGAGTGGTCAGTCCCACGCTCGACCACCTTTACCTTCCCAAGGTGCCCAGCAGTACCAAGGGCACTCTGGTACACAATTTGTTAGGAGATTGAGTGTATCTCAGAGCACCAGGCATAGTAAACACTGCGAGAAAATGCTCCAGCGTCTTGGCCACGATTTGAATGGAGGCCGCCCGATTCGTAGTCACACGAGCTATCGCCTGAGTCACGGCGACTCATAAAACAAATAAATAAGGATTTCCTAACTCTTTGTATCAAACTTAATGTTATCAAACGTGCCAGAAAGTGAATAGATTTATAATTAATATATGAACAGTGGTTTATCCTGGGTGTTCTAATGAGGAATTCCAAGATTAAACAGAGAGAATTATGTGAAGGTCGCTTGTTATGTGAATGTTTAGGGAGTGTATACATAACAGTGATTTACATTAAGGGGCGTAAGAGGGGTATGGGTAAGTCACGATATCTGAAACAATCACTCTACTTAGCAGTACCTCATCCCTAGAGTTCTGGAACAGCAGGAAAAGGTCATGAACGACCAGAACATGGAGGACAATTTAAATCTTGTAGGAATGTTTATTATCATTTACAAGGTAATCAATAAAAGCTATTGCCGTTCTTAATAGAAACAGAAAGAAAGGTATACAGAATATGTCACTTACCGTAAGTTCTCAAAGTAATCCCTGTCGGCATCTACCACCTTTTAACAAAATTCCTGCCCCTACACCATGTCATGGCGCTAAAACTGGGAAATCTTGGAAAGAAGGCGTGAGTGTTTGCCGCAAGCCTGACTTATTGGCGAAGGATTTCCCATTAAAATGGTTCTAAAGAAAATGGAAGAGGTGGTAATGTTGTGGCGCAAGATCCGGGGAGTACGGTGGATGGCACATTTTCGGAAACCAACAAAGAGCAACGAGTGACAAGCTATTTGTCGTTACTTTCTCGGCACAGCAACACACCCGCATTCATTGTGCCTCACACCACAATACCACTTATATATCCCCGGAAGATAATGTTCTCTGTCTGGTGGACTGGTCATCAAGTGACGCACTACGAGCTGCTACCACTGGGCCAAACCATCACAGCGGACCTGTACTCGCAGCAGTTGGAACGTGTGCAACATTCATTGCACAGGAAAGAATGAATCGCAAGGGTGTATTGTTCCTTACTGGCAATGTCAGGCCGAATATGGCATGGGTGGTGAGGCTACCATACAGCTACTTGGCTCGGAAACAAAAACTACACTCGCCTTTATATTAATAAAATTTAATCTTTATGTGTAACGTTTATTTCACAACGACTGTGCATCGCGATAACAGAAACCAGGGGCGTCATTTAGGGAGGGAAGGGTGGAGCAGTTGCCCTCCCCTTGAATTTGAGAATGTATAGGCACTAAAACGTAAAAAAGGCTTCTTAAAAAAAGATAAGTTAAAATGACAGAAAAACACACTAAAAAGAAGTTTGCAACTAAATTTATAACTAAATAGCTACTTGGCAGGCACTACGCAATGTGTGTTACTGAATTTAATTGTCTGTTATAGTAATTAATTTGGCGCCGACCTCATACAAGATATCGAAAATGAGAGAAATATTTTAAGAAGCATTTGTTATATTTACCTATATTGCGTTTCATATCAAGAGTTTATCCTCGCCTTCTGTGAAGAATTTTATGCCAAGTAGGCAAAACAAGACTATCGATGAGATAATTTAAATTTGATTTATTTGAAGTCATTGGCAACTATGTCTAATTTAGAATGTTAGTCTTTTATTTCCAAAATAGTTGCTATCGACAAATTGTATACTTTATTTAAAATGTTGCTACTACAGGGTTTGATTAACCAGTTGTTTTGTATATTGTAATTGGCTGAAATCTTTAGCAAGCTAAGCCTTCGCTGATAAGCTAAGTGCGTTGTTAGGTGATAGACGTCACCTTTGTATTGGATCTCATCATTAGTGCAAAGTTGTTTACATGTTTATTTCTTTAGAAAACAAGTCTTGTGATTCGTTCTTTTTCAGTCTACACTTTTAAACATGTGTACCGAGTTTGTAAGGTACATTCTCGTGTTCGAATACTAAATATCTTGAGACATTCTACCTCAAACTGCATTGTACGTTATTTGAAAACAGCTATGCTACTAATTAACACAACGTCAGCATAATGTGTAGTGAATTAATAATCATATTCGATATGAAAGGTTTTAAGAAGCATTTTTATCTTTACCTATATTCCGTTTTATATCAAGAGTTTATCTTCATCTTCTGTGAAGAAGTTCTGGGAAAAGCATATACCCTTTTCCTTTCATATTAGTACCGATCAAGAATAATTAAGCGTTACGTCTCCATTGGATCGTCGAGAAACCCTGTGCGGTGCGCATTTTCGCCAACCAATATGCCACGATAACCAGCTGTCGACCAATGCTCTCGACGCTGTATTTACAGCCCCAACAGCTTACATCTGACACTTCCAAAAGCACTTTGAACGCAAAGTTTGTCACTAAAAACTTTATTTTTATTCTTACCGGTTGAAATTGGCGAATAAGCATACGGCGCCAGTCCAACATTCACTAGACTTATCATAACAATGATTCTCAAAGCGTGTTCACTGGCATATTAGTATGCCGCGAAATTGCTTGCCGGCCCCGTGTCGTGCCGCGAGAACAAAAATATTGTTAGTATTAAAATGGTAAAATAAAGGAAAAGGAAAATAGAAATTGAATATCTTTAAGACCGTTATTTATTAATACAAGAGGAACAGCAGATTATAAGTAACGAATTGGAATTCTTACAAATATTGTGTCTTTTCTGTTGAGAATATCTAGCTTTTGCCTTTTATTATAATTAATTTGTTTTAGTTTCGCTTTGGATTTATTCCAGTCCCTTGTTAATTTTGTACATATTTGTTATGTTTGAATGCATGTAGTAAGCAGCTTAGTGAACCAGAGCAGTGTGCCTTTTCAGAATGTAGTTTTGAGAATTAT
>JAGDQP010013675.1:1842-47174 GCA_022664845.1 Lepisma saccharinum
AACGAGGAAGTGCTACTGTTACATTGGATAACCCATGCAAAGAAACAATTATTGCTTGCTTGGAAAAGCCGGAATCTGGTAAATGCAAGAAGACATTTTTTTTAAACGAAGTTCAACAAAGAGATGAAAAATAAAGAAAAAATACTTCTGAACGGAAAAGAAAACAAGGAAATTTAGAATTTACAAGACAAGTTCAGGTTCAGAAAAATCCAAGATGATGTTTTCTTATCTAGATCCTTGTGATGATGAGGATAGTTACGTATGCCACCTGGACAAGGAGAGCCAGATGATGAAGATGTGAATTGTATATTCTATGACAGGATATTCTCTGAAGACACACAGGGAGAGCTATGGGTTAAGTGTTTCATATGTTCGTTGTGGGTACATAACGAATGCGCTGGTGCAGAAAAGGAGGACTGTCTTTTACTGTTGTAAATAGACATCTATAATCTCTATATCACCCTTGAACATTATTTTGTATGGTCAAGTGTTACTGGAACTGCCCCTCTTCTTCTTTCTCTCCTGAAGTTGTTTCTTTATGAGGGTACTGGTTAGTATTCTTGACTGCATCTGTTTAGTTGACTTCCTCCTCAAACTATAACTGGAAGTTGACGGAAGTGGTGATAACTTGTCAATAGTCATTTCAAAGTTATGGCCATTGACATTATTGACACTAGATCTTGATGGAGATGTCGTCTGAATATCGCTTCTTGGAGTGCTGGACTGTTGCGATTGGGGTGCTGATACTGCACTACGGCCGGAAACAGACTGATTAATTTCTTCATTGATTGTAATTTGTAAGGTGTAGACCCATCTTCTTCAGGGCTTAAGCTTACCGGTTCACAAATTTCTTACTGTGTTGTTAGGACGTAAAGGTTCGGCAGGCTCAAAGTCTTCTTCATTGAAACGCGACGGATTAAATGGCCAAATCCCTGCAGTCTTAAACCCACTTCCACTTTTCCAATGTTTGATACACGTCGGAAAGCATGACTGAACAGCTCAACGATTTCAAAATGTGTTATAGACATTCCCGTATTGGTCACCATGAAGTTCTGGCATTCTTTGTAGTATGCACTTTTAAGGGGGCCAAAAAATGTCAAGTCTAGCGGCTGCAATTTGTAGGAAGTATAGGAAGGTAGTGATAGCAAAGCAATATGATTTTATCGGCATAATTCCCACCCCTCTATGCTGATATGACTGTCATGATTAACAGCAAAAGCACAGGTGTTTCCTTTGAAGGTTTAGCAATTTGGTAAAGAGCTGCAACCGTTGCACAAAGACTTCCCTATTACTCTACCCACTGTCCGAAACAAGACCAATGGCACCACCTGTAGAACCTCTCATTAACTCGGGATTGAGCCTCCTTCTACGGAATACAAAAACGGGAGGAACGTAATGTCTAGTAACACTCACACCACGAATTACGGTAACTGTTGTGCCTTTCTCTGCACTAACACATTGTCCAACTTGCTTCTCACCTTTCCTAGCTAGAATCTTCTGTGTCTTCTGTACAGTTGATACTGAAGTCTCATCTGTATTGTATATCTTGTCATCCTAATAACTATTGTCCTGTAGACACTGTTTCAAATTGTCGGAAAACACTTCAACTGCCTGTTCTGAAAATGATTTCACTTGCGAAAGGGACGTGGGCTCCGGTTTTCCCACAGAAATATTTGGATGACGGCACAAAAATCCGTAATACCAAACTTTCCCTGTCAGTTTCGGTTCTTTGTTGAAGTTATTTGGAATATTGTGTGCAACGCAAACTTCGTATACTACTCATGGACGGATTTATAGGGGGCATGGGGGCATTGCCCTCCCCACTCATTTCAGAATGACTTTAAATGTTTCATTCTATAAGATAGCTTTTAAAGTAATTGCCCCCCAGGGTCTCACTCGCCCCCCCCCCCCCAGACAATCTCTCCTAAATCCGCCCATGGTACTACTCTTCTCAAACGTAATGGGTTTAATCCATAAAATAAATTCACTTCACAATTCGTTCTCCTAGTAGTTTTTTTCTGGTTGGTTGTCAGGACTGTATGACGACCACATTGGGCCTAGCTTGTTTTCGTGTTTCAGGCGGTCGAACAAGGACGATTTTGGAATTTCAAAAGTCCTCGCTGCTTGCCCGAGTGTCATGTTCTTTGATGTAATTTCTTGCATCGCACGCTGGAGATCCTCGTTTGTGTTGTCTTCCGTACGTATGAATAGGCATCTGAAAGAAATAGAAAGTAGTTGTTAATTACCATAGTAAACTTGGTGGATATATACAAGTAGAATACAGTGAACTAAGAAAAGAAGATTGCATAATTTGTATCTCGTTTGGTACATGTTACAAATACCAGGATTGCAGAATCAAGTATAATACGACATTTAGTGGCAACAGTGTAACCGTTATTTTTCTTAGGTTAAGTTCGGATAGGATTTTGGAAATTCAGGAAAGTTTACTTCAAAACATACTTTTTGGTAAATGTTGGGTCCCACTAACCCCAAGAGAGACTAATAAACAAAATATGAAAAATATTGGTAAAAAAAAAGATTAATCGTAAAAAGAACATAATCGTTTAAATTTTATAAAACTTCCACTGTAGGCCTACTAACATGGAGTCGTGAGGTTGCAATACTGAATTTTGCTAGAATTGTTTCGAGGAAAGAATAAGAAACAAACTTTAATAAAATAATAGTAAAATGATAATATAAAACAAACAACAAAACTTCTAGTTGTGCGCAGCCAATTAATTTTTTTCCGTTATATTTCTTTTCCCACACCCATCCTCCTCCCTCTCCTACTGCGAACACCCAAATTTGACGTCTTGTTTACAGAAGAGTTAGGCCTGTAACTGGCTCTACACATCCCTGCTCAAATTATTGCGTCATTTCATTTCTGAAATACGGAACTCAATGTCGATATTTTTGTAGTGGGGAAAATCCGACCGAGTCACACGCCTCATGTTCGGATTTATCCCAATCTGTGCTTGGATGGAAACTTCCACTGATCCGCCTGAACAAAGATGAACAATGTGGATATGATGTTACAAATTAGTAAGTCATTGTTCAACAATTTCAGTTATAAAATACTATTGCCAACAGCGAAATGCTATTAGTGCTATGTTGCTACAGCTAATCACGTACCGGTACCTTTATAACACGTCACACTTCACTGTCTCTCGTGCAAATGCGTCACATGAAAAAACAAATGAGGACTTCAGTCCGCTTCACTGCGTTGCCACTTCCTGGGAATTGCCATGTTCGGAATTACCCGCCGTTCGGGTTTACCGCTAATAATAATAATAACGCCAGCTTCTATGTTCTCGTGGGAAACTGGGAATAGCAGACCGAACTTTCCAATTGGTCCTTAGGTGTCAACGTAAGTTGAAATTATTCCCAAACCAGCCATAAACAACGGGATTTTCTAGCGCTATCCTACATCCTTCTTCGGAAAATGTGTCCTTCTTTGTCAATCTTGACATTCCGCCCTTCTTTCGTTTTAGGAAAATAACAAACGTCCTTCTTTATAACAAGAAAGGAAAGGAAAGCGTTTCATTAATGGCAATGAAGTCAAAACAGTTGCGCATCACAACCGTATTTGGAAGAACGGATGACCCCTCAAAATACGAACAGCATGGAAAGAAACAAATTGCTAAGTTCGTCACGGACCGATTGGATAGCATTGGAGAAAACTTTCAGTAGTTGACTGTGGTTTCTGACGAATTCTCTTACAAAATACCGGTATGCAAATGCTGTTGGAAGTTTGTCAGTATTGCTCCTGGACAGTGAAAAATATAGCATGCCGTTCATTCGTTTCCCATCACTTCACATTTTCCAGCTCGGAATCACTACAGAGTAGGCAAGTGTTACACAGAACAAGCATCTTTATTCTTCTTTCCAATATATTGGAATTTGGATTCTTGAACCCAAAGTAGAGTGATTCCCACTTTGCTCTCAGTAAGCTTTGTTTTTCAAATTCTTAAAGAGCGATTAATAACTGGAATTTGCTGATTACCATCAAACACACAGAAAACCTATGTGAACATCAATTCTAGGAAGGTAAGGTTTACATGAATGAGCGACTCTAGGGTTAATATTTGTTTACTATTCCAAGCCGAAAAAAATAACTGTAGATAGTCCCAAGTCATTTATACCAAAACTATTGGTCCACAAAAGAAGTGCAATGTAAGATTTGACCAAGTTCAACGTTTATTAACAAGAGTATTCGAATATTAACAAGAGTTTTCAGCTTTTAATATATTTAAATGTTTTTAGTTAAGAAGAACCGATTTTTGGTTCACCTATTCCATTCTAAAATTGCAATATGTAATATTTTTACAAGGAAAAATTTCGTCTTGATATGAGGGTATTTTAAAAACAGCTTCTGTGAAAACGCCCCACAATTGCTTCTGACTTCTTCAAACTTGTCCGATCTTTCCCTCGCCATGCGAAAGTATTAGAATGACACATTATAAAAATGTAAATAAATATTGTAAATTTGCCTGGATTTTAAACGAAACATAATCTGTGGCTGAAATAGTGATGACGTATACACCCTTTTTTTTCTGAAACCAGGTTTACATAAATCGATATCACTTAATGACTTTTTTCATTCCTTAGACTCGTAATTGTAAAACATCCTTCATATAAATACTGCGATGAAAAGTGCAGTATTTACATATTAAAATCATCTTCTGCACATTAAATTGAATGTATCAATTTATGACCTTTAGGCGTCTCAATCTTAGGCCTGGGATAGGGTGGTGCAGAGGATATTGAAAGATAGTCGGTCAAGGCCTAGTTACTACGTACCATCCCGGCATTTATCTCATGTAAGTAAGAAAAACCTGTCAGGACAGGCGACCGCTGGGACTATTCCCAGCACTTTCTGATTGCTAAGTCAACGCTCTATCAACTGAGCTACGGCCGCTCCATATCCTCTGCACACCTTTTCATTTCTTACCCAGCTCCGATGATCCACATGGTAACATCGCGAACTTTAAACCCCACGGCCGATCGTGACTGATGATTTTGCCGGGATGGCACTCTAACAAGTAAGTAAGACCCTAACTGCTACCTTCCAAATCTTATATCCGACTCAGCCAAACATTTCGAAAAGCTGTAAATAAATCAAAATTCAGATTTAATTTTGATTTCTTCTTCTGTGGTTTTCACTGCTTAACACTATTTGAACACTTAGTGTGCATTTCTTAATCCAAATTGTAAAGTTACAGTAAGCGGTGTGGGTAACCTACTATAGACAAGTAAAAATGGTGATGGAAGCGAGAATAGATTCCAGAAAGTCGCTGAGGTAATGTAATGCTTTCACCAACCGAATAACAGAGAACAGAGTAAATTCGTTACATCTCTCTGTATACAGGGTGGTTTCAAAGGATAAAGACAAATTTCGGGAGGTGAAGCACATAATGAAAACAAGATAAAGCATTTGACTTCACGAAAAACTTCATTGTGTAGAAGCTTGAGGCTGGCGAAAGCGTGGAAAAATGAAGTTCAGCGCGGTGTATTTCGAATACCAAGAACCGCAAAGCTGGCTGCCCAGGGAATCGTCACAAAAGTCTAACTTCTTATTACCCAAAAATGCAAAGTGCCCACTGGGGTAACTTTGGGTACAGGGGAACTTTGTAGGCAAAACTAACATATTAAGATTTGACAAGTTTCTCTTGTTTGGTGAGTGATACCAGTCTGAGCTTTTGTCACAATGTAAGGCATAAAGTTCACTGAATATTTTTATTTGTTGTTTATTCACATGGTTATAAATAGCAAAATAAAAGAATATTTCTATAGTGCATTTTTTTTTTCAGTCATCATCGTTTTACTAGAATTCTTGTTATGATTGTTCCTCCAATGGTTCACTGTACCCCTATATTTCTGTGGATATTGGTTGAGTTTCTGTGGGATTTATTTGTATCTCCATTTTTTATTTATTTCACATTTCAGCCGTGAAAGAAAAACAACATGTTAAATTTGTATTTGATATGTGTTTCGCCTCCCAATGTACAGTACTATAGTCTCTCATATTTGTCTATTTCCGTTTACTGAATTTGAACACTTAAATGGTATTGTTAGGTTTACTTGGTTTTCTCGAGTTATTTGTAACAAACAGAGTAGTGGAGAATTGTCATTACAAAGTTACTGTCAAATATTCAAAATACTATGCATTGTTTTTGTTTGTTACAAATCGTAAACTCTTTTTCTCAAAGGTATACTGAACTTCTCATTGGACATTTAAAGACATAGAGATTTTTTAAATACGTAACTTTCCCGCCAGAAATTCCTTTAAAAAAAATTAAAAATTCCAGTTTTAACTTAAAGTTACTAGACAATGTGTGTACACAACATGCAGTGAGCATTATTAATAATTATCAGTGTGCGAATTAACGGGGGGGGGGATGCCCGGGATTTCCCCCCTGGCAAATAAGTTTCCCACCCTAACCAATTTATTTTTCGTCACTGTCAGGGATAAATTTCTCCCCCCTAGAAGATGTTTCGATCAAGATTAGATAGAAAATGGGAACATTTTTATTTCGCAGAAGTTGAAACCATTTTGATGCAAGTGACAAGGATATATGATCTTTTAGTAGCAGCTAAGAATCCTATTTGGAAGCCATTTCCTTTGTGATGTTTGTCAAGTAGTTTAATGTGAAAGATTTAGTATGATAGGTTTGATTTAGTAACCTCCTATTGAAAAATGGCACTCAATCTCTATCTCTCTCTCCCCGCAAGTATATTGGTTACCGTCGCTGACTGCTGATCGTGGGGTCCCGGGTTCGATTTCCGGCACGCCCAAGAAATTCTTCCAAAGTGGGAGGGTCTGGAAAGGTGCCCATCCAGAATCGTGATGCGATTTGGGAGCTGCTGTGAATAAAAGACAGTGACGATCAAAGTTGAGCGTTTCGGATACCTTCTCGCAACACATCTGATCAGCGTGCGAGCAGTAGACCAAATCCTCCCTTCGGGAGAGGCCTCATCCAGTACTGAATTGAATATGGCGGTGGATTATATATACAGGGTGATTCACGAAAGCCGTAACTCAACTCCTAGAGCACAATCTTTGAAACAAAATATGTTAATACCAAAGTGCATGTGGAGAATCACGTGGTCATGCTTCCGAAATCAGGGGCGTCTCAGGAATACCTCTGCGGGAAGGGGGCAACTTCAAAATTTTAAATGGCAACAGAGGACGATTTTGCCCCCATTGAAACAATCGTTAAATTTTGAACAACTTTTAGAGGAAACACGTTTCCAAATCTTTTACCGTTTGACAGCTAGAAAACCTACCTTATTTGCCGGCGTATAAGACCCACTTTTTTCCCGAATATCGTTTCGTCTTATTCACCGGTGCGTCCTATACGCCGGTAAATACGGTAATTGGTGGTCGAAATGAATATGGCGTAGAGGGGTTTCGAGACTTATCGGATGTTGTGACTCAAAAAGAATAGCAAATAAAGCTTCCAAACTAAACTGAAATATTAAAGGAAATATATGGTAAAAAACAGGGTGCAACTTCAAAAAACTTCAAAAAACTTCAAAATTTTAAATAGAAACAATGGTTGATTTTGCTTTCTTTGAAACAAACATTAAATTTTGAACAACTTTCAAAGGAAACATTGTTTATATCTCGTATTGTTTGGCAATTACAAGAGTTAATTGGTAGATCAACAGTTAACTTACCAAAGAGCTCTTCTAAATGAAGACTTTTAAAAATGTTTTCTCTGAAAGTTGTTCAAAATTTCATGTTTGTTTCAAAGAAAGCAAAAAAAAGCAAAATCAACCATTGGCATATATTTATTTAAAGTTTTTAAATTTTATTTATGGCCTTTAGGCATCTGAGACTTGGGCCAGAATAGGGTGGGGAGAGGATTGTGGAAGGTAGACTGCCATAACCTATTATGTAGGTACCATCCTTCTTTGTAGGCAACTTTGAGTATGTCTATATGGGTTTCCAATTCTTATATTTCCTACATGGATTTAGAACAACTTTTTACACCATTTTGAAGTATATAAAATTGGTATGAAAGATAAAAGCTGTAACTTGATATTACACATAACAAAAACCGTCAGTAAAAAAAATATTTTTAGTACAAAAAGTTACCCCAGTTGATGGTATTGCACATGTGTTCAAGCAGAGCGAGTGGGAATCCCTGTATAAAATTAGGAGTTCAATATTTTTATTACTTACTTTATAATACTTATACCGAGTCGCCGTAGTTTAGTGGTAGAAGATTGCCGCAGCATTCGAAAAGTCGTGGGTTCGACCCCAGCGACCGACCATCCTGACTGAGGTTTTTCCAGGAATTGTTCCTCAGTCACCAGGCAAATGCCGGGATGGCATCTTCAACACAGACCCTAACCGACACCTTTCCCAATCCCTTCTCCTCCCCTATCCTGGCCAGAGCCTTAGATACATAAAGGCCATTAATAAAATTTAAATTAATAATATTTATGAACAATTTCGGAGCGAACGTATTTAATATTATTGGAAAAATCTGAGAACTGGTTTCCAAACAGAACTTTCATTGCGAAGGATGTTAACACTTCCTGCTCGTTAATTTTTTCATAACTGAAATTCAAATAATATTCTACCCTTTTTATTATTATTATTTTTACAAATATCCGCCATAAATGGCTTTCAAACTATCCAGCAGGAAAATCTTTATTCTTATTTTTATTTCCAAACTTGCCTCTAAACCTCACTCATACGATAGAAAACAACACACGATCTACGTAAAAGTTAGGAAGATTAAAAAACTGCTTAGAAACAAGAAGAAGAAAAATAAAATTTCAATAACATGTTTGTTTCTGTTATTACCACATGTATAGTAATGTTCATTTACACTTTATCCTTGAATTTATATACAATGACTGTGATTTTTCGTACATTCTGAACAACACGCTTCCTTTTCTGCTATTTTCATTTTGAAGATCCTCAAGGACAATTTAAAGACGAAACAAATTACTTGGGTACCGTGAGAGACTTCAAATATACATTTCTTGAATATTTATTGCGCCATTTAAAAAAAAAGAAATAGCAGCAATGACGTAATTACGCATTTAGAAGGAAAAAAAGCTGTGAAATTTGTGATTGCATCACCAACTCAACAGAAGACTAATTCTGACCTGTAGAAACTCTTTACAAATACAGCAGATAAAGTTCAGGAATGGAGGTCGTGGGAAGGGAAAATACTTATATGTTTAGCGTCAGTGGCATAGTAATTTGAGCTGCTTTCTGCTGTACAAAATATAAATTACTGAAACTTTGATACTACTTCAAGATTTTTTCATTTCGAACTGATAGCTCAGGCCGCGTTTCTACTGAATAAAATGGTACGATTTTGAATCCCTTTCACACCGCCCATTTTGAGTTAGGTTATCCCGAGGTGAGGTGGGGTGGTCAGTCCCACGCTCGACCGCCTTTACCGTTCCAAGGTGACCAGGAATATCAGGACACCCTGGTACTCAATTTGAGGCTGATTGCACCTTAAAGCGCCAGGCAGGGAACACTGCGAGAAAAGTCTCCAGTGTCCTGGCCAGGATTTGAACCCGGGCCGCCGATTCGTAGTCAGACGCGCTACCGTCTGAGCCACGGCGACTCCTATGAACTAAGATAACTTATATAATCTACTAATACAAAGTATATTTTTAAAACCTTACTTCTTCATTTTACAGCCTCTCCAATGTATTTCTAACCTAATATCAACAATGTTAAAAATTTCGGATTAGTTCCTTGATATATCCGGTATTGTTTAAGAGAAAAGTAAGAATTTGCAGTTATCGGTAGTAATCCTCAAAAAGCCCGAGTAATTTCTTTTACCTTATTGCAAGGTCTCAATTTTCAATTCCAGTGTGGTTTGCGCACATTTGCAAAAAAAAAAAACTTAACTTTCTTATCATAGTATGATTAATGCTTGTCAAGTGTTTTCTGTCGCCATTTTAATAGTTTATTTTCTCAGAAATTGTAAATATTCTCAACGAATGAGGATTTTGATCCCTAACTAACAAATAGAAAAGGGATTAAAGCATGGCGTAAATTGTGGGAGTAACTTACTTAATATTTTCGGGGTTCGGGCAACACACTTCTGACACTCTTCATCAAGGGATTTCTTCTATCTGAAATAGTTGGTTCACCAGGTAAGATGCTGAAATTCGAACTTAATAACTAACATCCAAATCTTGCTTCAGTATTCTCTTTCACTCCTCTACTCCCAGTATTCCTGAAAACGGAATGATGTCTGATTTTTATTATTCAAGTTACAGGAAATTTTCAGGCAGCTATGCGTTGCTTTTCCCAGGAATGTTTGTGAAAATTTTCACGGTGAAGAAGGAGAAATGAAATTTTGGTAGGTATTAGAAATATAAATTATTCAGCATATTGAAATATCTTCCATTTTTGAACGAATGGAGACATTACGTTTGTTTCTTATTAACGTATTGCATATTTATTGTATATAACTTTCGGATTGAAATCCGTTACTGTGGTAAACCGAAACTTTTTAACCACAAACATGATTTTAACAAATTTATCTGTTTTACGCCAGTTTTTCAGTTAAATGTTCAACATTTTCAAGGCCTCTTCTCAGAATATCTTCTTTTATAAATGTTTTACTAACTCTTCTTGAAAATATGTATATTTACACTTTCCAAATACTTGTGCTATAGGACAAACATAGTTTTTTTGTTTTTTTTTCAGAATGCTGGATGAAACGAATCTGTACACTGAACAAAATCAATGTTTGATAATCTCATTCTGTAGTCTCGAAATGAGGACAGACTTCTGGAAGATTGTAACAACATACGATGTAATATAATGTGCTGTCCTTTTGGATATAAGGGTATTCCAGACGTTGTGACAACATAAATAGTATGTTTCGCTAACTAAATGTGGACTGCTTCCGTTCACATGCGAATTGACTTCTTTGTAAGAAGTTCGATAGATGAAACTTATCCGTTACAAAGTATCGTACTAATTGAGAGACGTTGATTTTCCTAATAATGTATTATATCTCATATATAGAACCTATTTTATATGTTATATTTTATAAGAATTTATCATTACGTCATTTTATGATTAAAATATTGAATGAATGGTCAGCAGATTAATATTTTGAGTATTACTTCCTTTCAATCGTCGGTATCTTCTTCTCTATTTCCACTAGCTCTATATATGTTCCACCACAGTTTGAACATAAAGATCAATAAACACTGTATTGATACAGTGCGGACACATCTTGAAGTCTTTGGTGCAGTTGTATCGTAAAACAAGTTTTCTACATGCCGAAGAAATAGATCGATACCAGAATTTTTTGATACTCGATACCGATACTTATTTCTGACCTTCGATACTTCGTACTCGGCTCTTAAATACTGTTGTACAATTCCGGTATTTGCCTGGTATGACTGACAAAAAAAACTGAAAACCCCTCAGTCAGGATGGTGTGCAGCTGGGATCATTCCCAGAACCTTCCGATTGCTAAGCCAATGCTCCAGTATGAAGGGTATTCCCGCATATACGGCGTATACTCACCTCAGTTTTTTAGGCATCACCGTGTACCCACCTAAAATTTATAAAATACACAGCTATATGGAATAGTAAGCGAAAGGTTTCGTTACAACGAGGGAAGTGTATACCCACTTAAATATTTATCATTACATCCCTGCAATGCTCAACCAACTAAACAATATCGGACTTCATCTGTACGTTTGTACCATAAGCCCCACTACATACACACGCGACTGGGAACTATACTAAGCTAGACTGTTTTAATATAAGTCCTTGGTTGCTCATTACCGCCGAGAATAGTTGCGAGGAGCATCATTACTCGTATATTTGACTTCCTTAGCTCATATGAACATGGTCCATATTAATTAAATAATTAAATTACACTAAGTTATTCTTGGCATTCATTTGTGACTCTGCTGGTGAGAGAAGAGGTTTATCCAAAACTGTTAGTAGTATCTTAGGTGTTGCTGAACAAAATTCTGTCCAGGTCCTTGACATATGAAAAAAAGAAATGTTGGCAACGCGGATTAAGGCTATACACAAAAAGCAAAGTGTCTTTCTGACCAATAGTGTTTCTTTTTTACTCCTATGGCACAATATTAAGTGTTTAAAAAATGTATGCATGAGGTGAGGCGCATAAAAGCAAGAAACGAGAATATACCTAGGTATATCGAATAGCTTCGCAATTTTTATTTTCAAGTGGTTTGGTCAAGAAATGAGAGTGAAAACTGCGCCTTTCAGGTAGCTTAGTAATATGAACACAAATAATCCGCTTTCACTGACCAAACCTTTTTTAAATGAAAGTTGCAATTTCCACTGTAAGTTGGGTACATAGAAAGCTTCCTTGACACTAAATTTCTGATTTTTTTAATTCGAGACCATCTGAGATATTTAAGCCCGAAATCCGACATTTTTCGACGAAGGATCATGTTTGAACCCCGGTAGAAGAGAGGATGTAATTTAACCCAAAGATTTTTTGTATACAAACACTCTCTTGGTAGGTCTAAACATTACTAATGATTGCAGTTTCATATTCAACTGATTCACAAAAGAAAAAAAACTATGGCCTTTGTTAAGATAATACTGTACATTTGCATTTGTTTAGTATGCAGCGAAGAAAATCCACTGACACGAACCAAATAACTTCGAAGTAAAAATTGCGATTTTTGCTTTGAGCTGGACACATACAAGGCTTGTTTGATACCAAATATCAGATTTTTCATCAGGGCCCATTTAAGATGAAATCCGGCATATTTCGCAAAGGACAATTTTATCTTCAAAGTACGCTTCAGGAGGAGTTACACAGCGGTTTTCGTATTAGCTCTCTAGCTCTTCTGGTTTCTGAGATATCTAGGTTTCCAAACATGTCTACGGGAGCAAGAAACGCCACCTGCTATGTTGGACACATGGTTGTCCCGGTAGAAATAAGTGCATAACGTATTTATTTTTATTTTTCAAAAGTTCTTCTGTTATATTCAGACATGTAGGAACACATGTACAAAAAAATAAGATTTTTTAAAAATAGTGATGGAACCAGTGTTGAATGATTTGACGTGGGATAAACCAGTTGACACTTTACAAATCTGCAGCAAGTTTGTCCTGGTACACAAAGAAAGAAAGAAGTTTAGAATATCAATGTTGGTACTTTTTCAGTAACTTTGCATAAAGTTAACAAGTATCTTATTTACACTTCAGAACTTGCAGCTTAAATCTATGAACAAATATTGAACCTTCCCATTGTATTCTCGTCTCGACACTAATATTTCTCAAGGTGAAAATCTGGTTCAATCTAGATAAATATATTTTTTCCAAACCCACATTGGCAATCTCCAATTATTTCAACTATGTATACGCTTAGGAGCGTTAGGGAAGATGGGCGGCGTGAGGTATGAACGAATGAAACATACAAACAAACATACAATCAAACTAACGAATGAAACTGATATTAAACGAATAATTTAGAATAGGAAAGATACAAACAAGGAAATAATATCTGGTGTAGTAAAAAGTAATCCATTATTTTTGCATGACATTGAAGGCTTGACTTACCATAGTTAGAATGATCCGATTTAGGTCACATATGCGCCGTTTTGTTCGATAACGTGTTGCCATTTGGAAGGTAATATCATGATGCCTCTCTCATAGAAGCCCTTGTCCCTATTGGCAAAAATTGAGACAGTCGATTTTCACAAGCCTCTCTTGAAGCGAATTTTTCACCAGCAAACGTGTTCGCCATGGACAGGAACAGATGGTAATCACTCGGTGCCAGGTCCGGACTATAAGGTGGATGCATAAGAACCTCCCAACCACGCTCCCGGAGCTTCTGGCGAGTCACTATCGATGTGTGTGACCTGGCGTTGTCCTGGTGGCCTCTCCTATTGGCCAAAGCTGGGAGCTTCTGGGTGATTGCTGCCTTCAGACGGTCCAATTGTTGACAGTATAGTTCCGAGTTAAGGGTTTGGCCGTAGGGGAACAGCTCATAGTAGATAATTCCCTGCCAATCCCACCAAACACACAGCAAAACCTTCCTGCCCGTCAATCCTGGCTTGGGCACCGTTTGCGCCGGCGCACCGCGCTTCGACCACGACCGTTTTCGCGTGACGTTGTCGTAAGTGATCCACTTTTCATCACCAGTCACCGACCGCTTCAGAAATGGGTCGCTTTTGTTGCGATTCAACAGCGATTCGCAGATGGAAATTCGGTCCATGAGGTTTTTTTTTTGCGTTAACTCGTGTGGCACCCATACATCAAGCTACTTTGTGTATCCAGCCTTATGCAAATGGTTCCACACGGTTTTTTGTGCTATGTTTAGCTCTTGGGCAATCGAAACAGTGCTTACATGACGGTCGGACGCGACAATGTCCATGATTTTATCGACACTTGGCCTTCCAGTGCGTGGTACATCTTTGACGTCAAAATTACCGGAACGGAATCGACGAAACCAAGATTGCGCATGATTGGCTGTTACAGTATCAGGACTATAAACACTATTCACATTTGCAGCCTCCTGGCTTGCGTTTTCGCCTTTATCGAAGAAAAACTGTAAAATATAGCGTATTTTCTCTTTGCTAGTGTCCATTTTGACGCGCGCTCACACAACACTGAGTCAACTCATCACAACTATCTGAACAGTGTTTGTAGTACGCAATCTCATCGTTTGAACGCCATCTCGTTGAACCCGATCGAACTTATACAACGCGAGCTACAAATCACTGAAGCCATCTATTGGCAAAATAATAGATTACTTTTTACTACACCAGATATAACACAATGAGAATAAATCCTAGAGGTTACAGAATTCTAGTTTTCCTATATCTTAATAATGGAGAGTACACCGCTCAGAGGTAAACTGGTAACAGATTCGAACAGATATTATATATCATCATTATTTTTATTATTATTATTATTATTTACTCTCTAGATATTATTTTTCTCTCTTTTAGTAATCACATTATGATTGTAATATTATATATTTCTTCACTTATAATTGTAGTTGATATAGTATGAATTTTAGTGTCCATTTTTGTTTGTTTTGTAGTGTTTAATTATTTATATAATATAAATTTTATGTAGAATGTTTAAATGGTTGAGTGGAAGAAAAGGTTATGCCTTAACTCCCCCATTCAAAATAATAATAAATGAAAATGAAATGAAATGAAATAACTTTAAAAGCGTTCTACTGGAAATATGAGTTTCGCGCTTGCGTCGTTGCTATTCTAAATGTCTCAAATATAATAGTTTTACTTGGTATTCTTTATATTTTGATGATAGCTTCCTAGAAAAAAATAATAACTCGATGATTCAAGCACGTCAATACAGAGCTCTGATGGCTCAAGTCATCAGGGTTCGCTTTTCTTTAGAAATTATCTCATTTCGGATAATAATGATATTTCTATGTTACAAAGCGCCACAAATGATAGGAAAGATAATACAAAACGTGCATTGTTAAATCGTTGCTAAGTAACATCTACTGTAAAACCCATTCAAGAATAATAATTATTAGTTAGTCAATAAGTCTTAGCAAGAGATCGACTTTTAAACACGGGAATATTTTACCACACTACAAAAAATTACACGTTTACGTTTAATATATTAAATTGCCATTTGTGAATAAATCATTTGAGTTGGTTGGTATTGGCGGTTTCCTCTAACCAGACCAAGTCAGGTCGGCAGGCGGCATAATGTTTAATCTACCATTGGGCGTGTCTGCCCTGATGCGGAATGAACTTCTAAGCTATCCTCGGGTGTCGGGAGGGTTGTAATATGGATTGTTTACGTGGTTTATTCAATCAAAAATTAAATTTTAGAATGGTTTAAACACTTAGATATCTAATATAGTTTGCGTGTTTACATAATTTTCTTGCAAATAGAAAATCCTTTAAAAGAATTAGATTATTTAATTCTAAGTTTTGTTATAATTAAAAATGGGCTGATCGTATTTTGATTTGCAACATTAACTTCAATTTTGTTGCATATTATTCATTTTAGCATAGATAGGTACATATAAACAGTTATTAAAGCAATATAAAATACATAGGAAAATATCAAAGTATATTTTTTACCGCAGAAGATTGACTGTTGGGATAAATACAAGGGTATGCTATTTTCAGCAAACAGAAAGAAGCTATTTTTCAATCACGGTTTTAAAAGGTGCTAATATCGAAATATCCTTGGAAATTGAAACAAGTTCATTTCGAAAAACCGTTAAAAATCAGTCATATCGACAAAAACAAAGACAAGACTAAATAGAATAAGAAAAAAACAAAGGTTCGTAACAGTTTCAATGTCGTAACATCTATCTTCATCAGACCAGCATTTTTGATTCTGAGAGGCCTCGAGACTTGTCACCTAAATATATAAACATAGATAGGATCACATTCAGTCCTAATTAAAAGTTCACTTATCGAGTAATCGTTTATATATCACGATCGTTGGAAATCGAAAAATAGTTTGTATAGGCGCAATGGTACTAGCCAATGAACTACAAAAAAATTGATAATTGCTGTATAGAGAATGAAGGAGCTTTACAAACTGTTGAGTAATATCCTGATAACGCACCTAAGCGTGTACGTAGATGAAATAATGGGAGATCACTAATGTGGACTTTAAAAAAATATATAGAACAATTCACTCACAATGGAACGGATTTGTTCATGGATTTTGTGCACCTCTTAGGCACTTATTTTTTCCTTCACCTTTAAAAATGGTGACGACGCATCCACCACGTAATGTTTCTTTCTGTTTCAAAAGAAAAATATACGATATTCGAATTCCGAAAAACTTGTCCTTGTATTTGCTCCCAATTTATATTACAGTCCTCATTGAAGGCATCTTGCAAGTTCCGCAATAAAACAAATCAAAGTGTAGAGCTCATACATTTATTCACAAGGAAAAACTTCTTCATTCCATGGTGGCGAGCCTTATTACATTGTAGCGTATCGAGATGAACGCAAACATGTAATACGTACAATTATGTTTAAAATCCAAACTATATTTTTTGGAACTTTGTATTCTGTACCTGAGAGCTAGAAGCGCATAAGTCACAAATACTTGTTTTTGGAGAAAATAGAAAGAAGAAAAAATTTCCTTTCGTATAGGAACTAAATAGGCAAACTACACGTATTTATTTACAGTGTTAACATGGCCTCAACAAGAATTGAACAATAATTTCTCTTGAATCATTGTAATTTTCTCTTTATTAGTTTCAATTTATAAAAGTTTCGCTCTATAGGGTAATACCACTAAGAATAGTCAAAAATTCTTAAAGCGATACACATTTTGAAAATAAATGTGTAAATCAATACAATGTTTCTTTAGTTTTCCGGGGTTTTTAATGCTGTATTATTACATGCAAAACCGAAAATAGCTGTGCAGTACTCAATACTAAAATATTTTGATGGGCCCCAACGAGCATAAGCTCACAGCAGGGACAGTACAGATGTTTATTTTTTTATATTTCCATCTCTGTTTTTAAACAACATTGATTTCGTTTACATTTATGACACACACACGAAATTACTAATATATAATATATATATGAGCTCATGCGTAGCCTAATCGGTAGCGCGCTCGACTTCAGTGCGAGCGGTCCCGGGTTCGATTCCCGGTGGAGGCTCAACAAATTTCGGTGTTGACCCAGCATCGTGAGGACAATTGGGAAGATGCTGTGAATAAGACTGTGGAGACTACAGTGAGAGCTTCGTCTCTCCTCTCCTAACCCGTCTGGTCAGCGTGGGAGCAGTAGACGAACTCCTCCCTTCGGGAGAGGCCTCATCCATTAGTGGATTGAATATGGCTGTGATTTATTATATATATATATATATATATATATATATATATATATATATATATATAAACTTGTATGGATATATAGTTATATGAACTTACTTTTATATATTTACTCCTAATTAAAAGTTCACTTATCGAGAAATCGTTCATGTATCACGATCGCTGGAAATCGAAAAATAGTTTGTATGGGCGGAATGGCACTAGCCAATGAACTACAAAAAATAATAATTCAACTAGAATAACATCGGTTATGTGTTTACAATATATTCCAGCTGTTTTGCTTGTTAGTTATAGAATTGTTGAACTTACAGGGAACATTTATATATATCCCAAAAGTTTGTTTGATACATTTTCTTTAAAAGTTCTGTAGTTTAATAGTTTCATTATTCAAGAATTGATATATTAATTCATTGTACGTTTCAAGTAACTGTAACTTTTTAACACTGTTCACACCGTAATTTTTGTTATTAACAATTACATAGTGGAAATTATTTTTCGTCCTTGTGTCATGATTGTGAAAATCTTAGTCTTTCCTAAAGTGGATATTTGAATAAATACCTTTAGTATATAACTTGAAAACATATACCTTTTCTATATTGTACATCATAATCTATCGGTAGTATTTTCGGATCTATAAATAGTTCGGACGTTGGATAGTAGTATGGTAAACTGTACAGTACCTTAATTGCCTTTTTTGTAACCTTTGAATTACTGCTTTATTATATTGGGTGGTATTAAACCATGAGATGGAAAGGTAAGCAAAGTGACTATCTATCATTGCATAGTATATCATTCTTTTCTCGGTAACTGTTAAAATTTTAGTTAAGCGATTAAGTGCTCCTACCACAGGTGATACTTTATTTATTAACTTTTCACTTGCTCATTCCAATTCAGGTGTTGATCGATAATTACTCCTAGATACTTCATTTTACTGACTCTTTCCAACTGAGTATTGGATATTAATACTTTGTCTTCTGTTTTTATTTCAGTCCTAGGTCTGAAATATTATGTGTTTTGTTTTATTAGCATTTAATACCATTCCATTTACATATAATAATGTTAAACCATCAGCATACATATATAATTTTCCTAGAAATTCTACTCCACTTATATCATTAATATAGATTAGGAACAGCAGTGGTCCCAAAACAAAGCCCTGAGGAACACCGCAATTAACTGTCATCTTGTCACTGACTGCATTAAAAACAAATACAAATTACTGTCTGTCATTGAGGTAATTTCGGAACCAACTTAACGCTGTTCCACGTATACCATAATCATGTAATTTTTGTATCAAAATACTTACACTATCGAACGCCTTTCTAATATCTATGAATAAAGCTGCATATCGCTTTCTTTCATCAAGCTTGCTCGACACTTCAATAATAAAATCTATT
This sequence comes from Lepisma saccharinum, assembly GCA_022664845.1. Classification (NCBI taxonomy): domain Eukaryota; kingdom Metazoa; phylum Arthropoda; class Insecta; order Zygentoma; family Lepismatidae; genus Lepisma; species Lepisma saccharinum. The sequence continues at coordinate 21,034 of JAGDQP010013675.1, forward strand.
ACCGCGCTTTGTGTACTTGATCCTTCTCGAAACCCGTACTGATGTGTATAAAACAAGTTTATTTTGTGTAAGTATGCCTTTAACTGACGATACACGATCTTCTCTACAATTTTGGATAATACTAGTAGAGCTGATATAGGTCTATAGTTATCAGGGTCTGCTTGTACACCTCCTTTATATTTAGGTATTATTTTGGCTGTTTTACAAATAATTGGATAGGAAGCTGTTTGAAAAGAAAAGTTTATGAAGTCAGTAATATATGAAGGCTCAATTAGTTTTTGTTTAAGAATATTCGTCGACAGTGAGCCGTTAATTTGTGTTATACGTTTTTCAGTCCATTTATATAACATCCACTTCTATCACCGCAAAAAATAGATTTAAATGTTTCATTTAAATTTATAACATTAACTATTGATATTATAAATTGGTCCATGATGATAAAAAATATTCCCGGTAGTACTTGATTTTTGCATCATTTATACGTGGACCTTCACCTTCATATTCATGAATACGCTTTTGATTTTTTTTTTAAATATCACTTTTGTTACGTATCTCAATACCATTTCCTTACGATTTAGCAAAAACATTTTCACTAAAGGCTTGTAATATGTTTGACAGTCCTCTTAAGAGCGAAGTGGAAAATCTGATATCAGTATCGATCTTTTGCAAGCTCTTACACTGAAGTGCGAAAAGTCAAGGAATACCTACCTAATTACATGTGATAAGCCCGTCGAGCACAGCGAAAAGTAGCAACTCGAAGTGGCAGCGACGCGACAAATCACTGGTAGTCCGCTGGAGGGACGTGCAGTCATGCAGTCTCGATTGCCGTTCACAATTCGGTGGCTGTTGCAGGTGGATGATTCTGGGCACGAATAACCCGTTCGATGACATCCCCTCCATATGTGGTCCATAGGGTTCATATCTGGCGATCTTGGGGGCCAAATCATGCGTTGGAAGTTGCCAAAATGTTCCTCAAATAGTTGCGCACCATTGCGGCCTGGTGACATGGTGCATTGTCATCCTGGAAAATCCCCTTATTTTGGCAGGGTACACGAAGTCCATAAAGGGCTGGTGATGGTAACCATAGTGCTGAACATAGTGCTGACCCGTCAATGTCCGATTCAAGTGCACCATAGGACCCAAACCAAGTAAATAGTCCACACTGCATGACGGAGCCACCATCAGCTTGTACAGTGCCTTGTTGACAACTTTGGTCCATGGCCTTATGAGAGAACTCTGATTCTCTCAACAGGTTCAATCTCCTAAATATCCGCACCTGCTTCTTGGAGTTTCATAACAAATATTGGTGTTTGGTAACCTCCAATGCTTTCATGATTTTTTCCTTCTACCAGTACCAGATATGGGCCGGTATTAAAAGACAAGAAAAGTATTGGTTCGGGATTATTATATGAGGTATTCGGTATTTCGCCTTATTATATATTACATTCTTTTCTTGTAGTTTCATAGATTTAGACACTTTGCATGGTTCTTGATCTAGGGAATCAAGGTCAGAACTGTTACGCTTTTTCAAATTTGACGGATCTTTACCTACAACCGCTCCAACTGTTTTGGCATTTACTTCAGAATTTGCACTTGATCTCGAACATTGCCGTGCTGTAACTGTAGTAGTCCCTGTACAACAGCTTCATGAGACGATTTGTTAATACAGTCATCCAACATACTGTCTTCGGACTCCATGTTTGCTTCAGGCAAGGAAGTCCCGTGAGGGAAAGAAACTCAGCTTTACCCGTACGGATGTATGGAGATACAAAGGGATCAGTTATCTCATTGTCAGCCATTTCATGTGTAAGTTCTTCTTCAGAAGTTAAATACATTTAGGTTCGTCTGCTAGAATGCTATTCGCGTTCGATTCCTCAGAATCTTCGTTGGAATTATTTCCAATCGAAATCATATTGTCACGTAAAGTTGTCTTAGTAAATATAACAGAATCTAATGACACGTGAGAAGAATGATGTTTTGGTTTCTGTTGCTTTTGTGACCCACGTACATTTTTGCTGTTTTGCATTTTGAATTATTTCCCATAATACAGTATTTAAAAACACTAACATTCATAAATGAACTTAAACATTATAAAGAGGTCATAATTATCAGATTAATCACGACTATATATTGCCCATTCTCGAAGGTTCTTAATATTCGAGAACAAAAGAATGTCCACTCAATTCTATGCAGAAGGTTTCACTGTGTTTGTTTTTTCGATAGAAAAGGTTATCGAGCACATATTTTAACACACAGTAACTAAAAAATGTTTGCCAGTAATGCTTCAGTTTGGAGTTAGAAACTTCTTGTTGTTTTGTATCACTTCCTCAGTTCGTGGAACGATACACTTCTTCCACACATGTCGCCATACTGCCGTTTGGTTGCCTAGCTGTGGGTATCAAAAGTCTACTAAACAAATGAACATTGTATTGTATTATATAATCATACTCCTGGCACAAAATGGTAGAAAAATGACTGATTAAGAACCGGAGTTTGTGGCGGGAGGTTAGCGGTCTTGAGACAGTCCGCCTGAAAAGCAAACTCAAGAGTGAAAAGTTCCAAATTACTTTCGTGAAATAGACCCCTGAGATCATTATAGATAAACTTACTAGCTTCTGACACACCTAGTTTTATATAGAGCTATCAATAAACCCACTTGTCTTAACTAAAAAAATGGCAGTAATTACTGAAAATACTAACATCGGCAATGTTCTGACGGCACTATGTTCGACGACAATAGACATATTGTAATTAGTACAAATATTATAACTGTGTTGCCAAGTTACTCTGTAAGTTCTTTTTTCAGAACTGAAAGTTTGTGTCATTCCATAAAGAAAAATATTGATTAAGAAACAGAAAAAATCTTGTAAGAATAGAATGGATATAGTATCAATAGATTTTGACACTACATGAATTCAACTTTAGCGATTCAAATGGGGTGTAATACCTTTTGTCAGAAAACTGGATTTAGTATTTTTTGGAACAACTTCTTTCGTGCATATAGTATCTATTGCAAGAAAATGTTATTTTAAATCATTGATTTTAGTAGGTTATACTACTTACTCGTTCAAACTAATAGCAAAAACTGAATCTGGAACTTGTGTCATTATCATGAAGAACGGCAGTTCTCCGAGTGACGCTGGCAAAGGACACTGTTAGCGGCACTCAGATAGTATACAGTTAGTTTCGGATCTACCGAAGTATAAGTCTGATTTTGATGCTTAACTTACATTTGAAGGCTCTTTCCAATACTAAAACACAGGAAAAAAATTGGGTCGGTAGGATCTCCTTAGGACCTCCTAGAGCGCTTTGAAAAAAATATCAAAATTTCACATTTTTTAGGATAGCACTGTCCCCAGACCATATAGGCGGCCGAAACTTACTGGATCTTATTCTACGCTTCAATACGTTTCAAACGGTGTATCACACGTTAAAATCGGTGGAGCGGTTCAAAAGTTACGACTTTTTAACCGAATCACAAAATTTTCACAAATGATAGAAAGATATGTCCGTCATTCTGTGTGTCTTTTTGTTTTAGCCCCAAATGGGTGGTACCGGGGGATTTAGGGGTCCATTGCGGGCTCCTATGGTAATGGAGGTAATCCAAACTTAGATTTTAGATATGAGTTACGGTTTTCAAGATATGGAGCAAAATCGATCTTGTATCCTTCCGCCATAGTGACACGTGCCACTTTTTAAATACGAGCCCGTACGGAGAACGCTCTCCGCCGCTGCTCCACTCCTCTGGGCATGACGTAAGGAGAAAAATGTAAAGATACATGACCATACCTAATTTCATCTAACCTCCACGTTCCCATGGAGAGTAATTTAAAATGTACTTTCTGTCAAGAATATAAATGCATGTTTTGCGCGGGATTATATATATACAGCTAATTTCGGATCTAGCAAACTATAAGCACGATTTTGATGGTTGAAGTAGTATTTGAAAGCTCTTTGCCATACTAATACACTGAAAATGGATTGGATCAGTAGGACCTCCCTGGGACCCCCTAGGGCGGTTTGAAAAAATATATAAGAATTTCACATTTCTGGTGATACCACTTATCACTTATCATATAGGCGGCCGAAGCTTGCGGAATCGTAATCTACGCTTCAATATCTTTCAAACGGTGTTTCATACGTCAAAATCGGTGAAGGGGTTCAAAGGTTATGACCTTTTTAGCCCAATCACAGAATTTTCACAAATGATAGAAAAGGACCTCTGTCATTCTGGCTTTAGCCCAAAGTGGTTGGTACCGGGGGTTTTGGGAGTCAATTGCGGGCTTCAACAAGTTGTGGTAAATCGAAGCTTGTTTTGTTGATAAGAGTTACCGTTTTCGAGATACGACCCAAAATCGGCCTTTTGTATGAAGACTATGTACATTTTTTTAATAAGCAGCCTTACAAAATAAGTGATATCAGTATAAAAAACCCTTCGGGGTAAAGACAAGAGTGACGCAAGAATTCTACTCACAAAAGAAGTGATATCCATTTTGCGAGTTACTTTCTTTGAGTCACTATGACGGAAGTAATAAAATTAATAGATTTAGTATCCTTCCGCCATAGTGACACAGAAAGAAACTCGCAAAATGGATATCACTTCTTTTGTGAGTAGAATTCTTGCTTCACTTTTGTCTTTACCCCGAAGGGACTTTTATACTGATATGAACATACAGAAATATTTTTAAAAAGTGATTAAAGTGGATATACAGTAGTATCTTTCGGAAACAAGTACTCATATATTAATTCTTTTACAACCGATTTTCTTTCCTGGTCTAACTGACTTCTAGATCTAAGGCCGCGTTCATACAGAGAGCAACTGGCAACGGCAACGCAACCGCAACTTAAGTTGCTCCACAACGACACACGCAGTGGAATGTGTATGTTCATACTAAGGAAACGGCAACGTAACTCAACAGCAACGGAGGAACTGCAGTTGTCCGAGTCACGACATGCTGTAAACTTGTTTCCTGAGTTTCCCACTGTCTTTCGTATAGTGAAACATGTGTTTCTTGTCAGCGAAGCGAAGTATCACCAAAAATTTACTTCTTCATAGTACAATTTTGAAAAGGTACTTCTCAGTACAACCTACTTGAAAAACTGAATTATCACTACAAATTATACTTCTTAGTACAACTGCAAATTGTGCCCACAAAATTGTACTTCTAAGTACAAGGAAAGAAGCAATGGAGGAGACCCCGACATATCGCTCCCAGATAGCAAGCAGGGTGAGCTGACACTCTCTTGCCCCAACTACAGACTTATAAGGGACTGATTATAAAAAAAACACTCGGCAAGTTGATACCCAATAAACATCTTGCTAAAGCATTATGTAGCACAAAGGAAATACAAAAATGAAACTTTAATTTTAAAGAAAAAAGCTTGGTTGAGACACAGGCCAAATCCTAACAATGTAAATTGACAAACTACTCTGTATTACACAGAATTGATACAAAACGAGGAGGTTACTAACCACATGCTCTTATAGGACCAAAATATTCTGTGAAACTACCTCTAGGTAATTATTTAAAAAATTAAAAAACTATATAATAATAAATATTAAGTAATAAGAGTTAACAAACTCAATGAACAACTGACTCTACGGACAAGAAATACAGGATGTCTCTGCTCACCACAACAAAATAGAGCCATGAGGCTACTCAACCTGTGACTGGTGAGAAAATAAATGAAGCCCGGTAATGGAAGCAATGATTAACAAAGTAGAACAAGAAAACCGGAAGAAAAGTCCAAATTTCAGGGTACCACCTTCCGCAAGTGGGAGACCAACCAAAAAGATGATGAAAATGAAAGAGATATAACCAATGGAACATACTGCAGGTCAAACAGCCAAGAGCCTGGTCAGTACATGACTGGGTGACCACTAAATCAAATTGTCTCTATATAAAAGAGGAACTTAGAATACTAAAATAATAGACCTGGGCCAAAGCTGCCTAAAGGCCTTTAAAAAATCCAAAATTATCACAAAAATAATAACCACAGCCAGTACCACCAGACGGCTTAAATCGTATCCCAAAAAAACCGGAATACCGAAAAGGAAAAAGAATAGTACCTAATGGAAAGTTAAAACCTCAGACTCTGAGACGAGTGAATACCCACACATATGGGTCTGGACCAAATACAAGATCACAAATAGCCGCACAGAGCAAAATGGGAAAGTTAACCGGGAATACCGGCAAACCGCTGGAAGAAAACCAGAATCACAAAACGTTGATACATTTTCAGAACTACAAAAAGGAAGATGGAAAATTCCTTTATTACAATACAAAGTAGGATATAATCCAGCAGACTGGTGTAAACAGGAAGGGCCGGGCTTCTCGGGGCTCGTATTACAATGAAACAAAGTAAGTAGTGTTACCAACTCTAGAAGGAAGTCAAAAGTGCTTCTTTTGCTCATACGAAAATAGTTTTAAAATTTGTCTGGATAATTTTGCAACATTTGTGTACCACTGACTGCGATACACGTTCACTACATTGTAGGGGTGAACTGTGAAACGTTGTACAGTACAATGTAAATAACACGCACAGTAATTAAAATCAAAATTCAGGTATACTGTTTGCCTTTCACTTAACATACTTTATTTTATTAATTTACTTTACTTTTAAAAAATTAACATTCCCCACACAAGCAACTTGAGCACCAGGATTTCCTCAGGTAAGTCGCTTTCTCTCTTTCTTTCTCTCTCTCTCTCTCTCTCTCTCTCTCTCTCTCTCTCTCTCTCTCTTCCTGTGTCTGTATGTCTCTCACACTCACACGTGCACATAAACATTAAGAAACTGTGTGAGAGTTGTATATTCTTTAAGGTTGATGTGTGTTATTGAAATGTCATGCTGGTGTTGTAATGAATCAATAAAATATATAACACTATAACACTCCTGACACAAATATATTTCTAGAAACGAAAGTAACATTTTTCTTAACATTTTGAACTCTAATGCAGATATGATAGGACTGACTGGCTTCCACGTTGAAAGAAATAATTTAAGTATGATATCTTGTTTATCTGATACGTTGTAAGCTGGAAAATAACTCAATGTCCATTTTATGTAATTTTATCTCATCCCTCTCTATATATCTACCCTTTTGAATCATAGAATGAAGAACTAGAGATTATTATTTTTATAGAAAAAATGTACAGTTTCCTACGTTCTAACATCCTTTCTAGAATAAAACACGTATACATTGTAGCTTCATTTTGTTCTGCTACTTACTTCTTCTTAGATATCACCACTGAAAACTATTCTAGAAGCAAAATTCTGTTCAAACACATTTCCCAGTTTAAAGACATCTTTTTCAGGTTACCCTGGCACCCTCAAAATCCTGGAAAACCCTTGAAATATCGTGATTACAGCCCTAGAAAACTTCTGGATTTTTTGTATTTGTCCTGGAATTTTATAAATTGAAATGTCTTTAATTGGAAAATATCTTTTGTGTAGAGGAAAGAGAGGAACAAGAGAGAAAACTTTGACAAGATTACAGAACTAAGTATAAGAAAAACAAGATACATGACGCAAGTATTGCTTTAGAATATACGCAAAAACTGGCAGAGTAGAAATTGGATTTCAAATTTTTTTACAAAGCCGAATATTGTCCTAACAGATGCTGCGAAACAAAAGAAACGATCGCTATATTTGGACGAGGAGCTTGCTCAATTGCCAAAGAAAGTGAATCTGTTGTAAATTCTAATGAATTATACCCTGTAATACTCTCTGTATACTGTATAACAATCATTTTTATTTTAGCTACTTTGGTTCACAGATAATTATTCTGTTAGGAAGAATTTCTATTGTTAGTTTAACTTTTCTCGTTCTGGACACTGAAAAAAAAATTAGTCTACAAGAACTAGTATGTCTTACCTAAAAAGAAATCAGACTTTTAGTAGTCAATACACAGGCTAAACGGTTCGAGCTAGAAAAACGAAATTTGGTATGAAGGTAAATCATCACTAGTAGATTAAGCAAATATTACAAAATTTTGAAAAAGTCGCCATCTTGGATCCAAAATGGCCGTAAAACTCATTGTTGTATCGAAAACACAGCCAAAAAGGTTGGAGCTAGAAAAACGAAATTTGTTATGACGGTACACCATCACTAGTAGGCTACGAAAGTATAACAAAATGTTTCCAAAGGCGCCATCTTGGATCCAAAATGGCGAACCCCAAAAATTAATTGTGCACGCCGTTTAATCTAGCGATACAAAATTTGGCATAAAGATATATTATCAAGAGTAGAGTAAGATAATATTACTAAATATTGAAAAAGTCGCCATCTTGGATCCAAAATGGTGTATAGAATATACAGCCTAAACGGCTGGCGATAGAAAAACGAAATATGGTACGACGGTACACCATCACTACTAGGTTACGAAAATATTACAAAATTTTTCCAAAGACGTCATCTTGGATCCAAAATGGCGGACCCCAAAAATGCATTACATAGTTTCAGCCTACTACACTGTAAAAAGTTAATTCAACACAATGCGGTGTCCCAGCGTGACTACCACTTTTGTGTGTTAAATCAACACAGCACGCTGTGTTGATTTCGGTACTGGAAGAAAAAAAAGTTATGGCTGCAGCTAGATTTGAACATGGGTTACTCAGTTAGAAGTAGAGCGTCTTACCGACTTCGCTATATAGTCATATGAAAAGAGCACTAGATTGAAACAATATAGAAGATAAAAAAAAATGTTGCTGAACCTCAAACACAAACAAAGTTACTCTTACGACTTATGCCATGATTTAATCACTTTTCCATTGGCAATTAGGGATCACAATCCCCACTTATTGAGAATATGTTCCATTTCTAAGAAACGAAGCGCAGCATTTGACATGTTGTTACGATAAGAAAGCAGTAATGCTGCTCAAGTGTTTAGCTGTCGCCATCTTGGTGGCTTTCATAGAAATGGAATATTCTCAATGAATGGGAATTCTGGTTTCCAATTGACAAATAGGAAGTGATTAAACCATGGGATAAGTCGTGCAAGTAACTTAGTTTATTTTGGTGGTTCAGCAACATATATTAGATCCCCTACACTGTTTAAATCTATAGTGTAGTCTTTTAATTCGAATGTTGTTCATTAAATATAGTTTGCATCTAGAGTCTTTCATGTCTGACGATTTAACTAAGTCGGTAAGACGCTTGCCTTCTAACTGAGCAACCCATGTTCAAATCTCACTGCAGCCGTAATTTTTTTTTCCGCTGTACCGGAAACAACACTGTGTTTTGTGTTGATTTAACACACAAAAGTTGTACTCACGCTGGGACACCGCATTGTGTTGAATTAACACAGCTATTTTTCACAGTGTACGAGTTATCCCGTTCACTTTTAGTCGAAAAGAACGCCTTTTTCCCAGTGACGGGCTTTAACTAGTTTTCAATACTAAACCAGTCTGTACTTTTTTCTCTGATAGAAGTGTTATCTATGTTTGTTTTCTATTCTTTTTTGATATTGTAATATCATACAGGCCTTGCTTCTATGTCTTCACAGAACACAAGGTTGAAAAGGCGTGAACACAAAATAAGATAAAATCAGTTTCGATGCCGTAACAGAAATTTTCCTCAGACACAGTATCTCGCAGAAAATGCTTCAATCCTCATTGCGTTGATATACTGTCCAATCTAGGCACTCGTTTAGGATTGCTCCAAAGTTTTTGACTATCGTGTCGTAGGTAATTGACAGAATTATTGAGAAAAGTTACTTTTGTATAAGCTGTTTTCATAGTTATCATAATTAGTAACTTTGATTAAGTACTTTTAATGACATGTTTAGGTTCTTGACTATGTATGAGATAAATATAAATACACCTGGGAAAGTCGTGGAAAGCTCTAAGACATTTATTTACACGGGATAGAAACGTGGGAACCATGTTCTTTCATCCTTTCGCATATATTATTTAAATCTGCCTGGTATCAATAATCTTCACGATGCGTACCACTAAAATATTGCCTACTAACTTTAAGGGCTATTGTCATCCACTTAATAAGAGAATAATGAAGCAATATAAACTGTTCAGCCATCTCTTATTTTAACTTTTTTGTTTGTTCAAGGCCGTGCTTTATTGCTGTTGTAGACAAAGGTCTTGATGGATTCCTTTATAAGCATTACTTAGATGCAAAAACTTCCACGATTTGAGGAATTACATCTTCCAACTTCTTCTTTTAAAGAATATGAATGGAAAATCACATAGCATTATTTCCATTGTCCACTGAGAGAAATAATGGCATCATTTGTTTTATTGTCAATTCACGACAAATCATCCAACACTGGTTTCATCTATATTATAGAAAACAATATTTTGTACATGACTTCCTACATATCTAAGGATATCAGAACAACTTTTGAAAAAAATGTTATGCCTTTATTTCTTCGGTGGTGGCCATATTTCCAACACGGCGGATGGAGTTTTTTGTTTAGGTAGACATGTACGGAGACCTGAATATCTCGAAAACCAGAAGAGCTAGAGAGCTAAAACGAAAACCGTTGTGTAGCTCCGTAAGTGTGCGTTGGAGATATGGAATCATTTTTTCTCAAAATTAATTGCTTTATTCCAATAATAAGACAATAATTTTTAAGTCAATTTTTGGGGATGAAGGAATTACAGGATGAAGGCTGTAATTTTTATAATATTTAAACCTACTAGCTAAGTGTCTGCATGCAAAAAGTCATAGCCCTAAATCATACCCATTTTTTTCTACGGGTGTTACGGCCGTTTGCGAAAAATGTCGGAATTCAGGTTTAAATATCTCAGATGGGTCCCCATAAAAAGATCTTAAGTTTGGTGTCAAAGAAGCTTTTTTATGTGCTTAACTCAGAGCAAAAATTACAACTATTATTTCTAAGTGGTTTGGTCAGTGCAAGCTGATTTTCTCCGTCATATTATGCAAATGCAAATGTTTGGTTTCTTTTCGTTGTTGTTGTTGTTTTGTTTTTTTTTACGAAAATCACTCTTTAGAGCGGAATTTTCAATCGAAAAGAGTGGTTTCCAACGAAAGGCTCTAGCTTGGGATGGAAAATGTGCTCTTTCTAGATGGAATTCCGATAGTTTTGGATGAAACTTATTCTTCAAACTTGAAGCATCGATTTTTCATCTTTTTAGTGTGATTCACAATGTATCATGGCTACTAGTATCTCTTCTCCGCCATTTGCTACTGCGAATGTTATCGAAAGACGAATCTATACTGCCGGCCGGGTGGTCGAGCGGTCTGCGGCGGTAGGCTATCGACTCAACGGTCCCGGGTTCGAGTCCCGGCAGGGGCATGGGTGTGGATTTTAATACTTAACAGCTAAAGGCAAATCGTGACGGGCCGAAGTCCAAAGTTACTAAACTGGCCCATATAAAAATAAAGTTTACCAAAGTTTTACGAATCTATACTGTTAAATTTATCGCATTGCGTTCAGTTAAAAATGACAACAAAAGCCTGAAAATTTTTCTCAGTGACAGAAATATTGTTCTCGAGTACCTGAAGAGACTAAAGAAACAATTTCGAATGCATATTCTTGCAATTAAACGGTTAGGTGAGGGGCTAAGGCGTTGAATAGTTGGTCGTAAGGTACCAGTTTCAAATATCCAAGAAATTATTTTTTTTACTCTTTTTCTTTCATAAGTACATTGCTTTTCTTTCTTCTTACTTATGAATAAATGCTCCCTTTTTCATCTCTTTACATTTTCAACTTTTTAGTGCGTTGTTTATGTGTTCAAAAGATTAAAACTTTATCTAAATAGATGGAAATTCACCTAATAAAACATTTCTACGTTCCCATTGAAATGGACTACCATAGATCCCATCTTTTTTCGAGCGGGAATTTCACAAGGTACACCCGTACTCTTTCAATCATCTTTTCTCTAATAGAAAAGATACACCGTTTGAGGGAGGCATGCATAATGATAGATTAGGAGACAAAATAGCGTACAAGGAATTGGCAAATTACACTAAACAAAATAAAACTTGCCTGTAAATTCAGACACAAATGTACTATCATTTACACAGTGAATCAACTAAATACCGTTAAATGCCAAGCATGTAGTTCTAGAAACTGAAAACAGCGGGGGGAAAGCGTGTTGTTTACTGTGTACTACGGTTCGCTATGTACTACTAACCCATATTTGACGTTCAAAGATTGCAACATGTTTTCAGATTCTATTTGTTCTGAATGTAAACCTTAACGTAAACTTTAAATGTGACTTTTTGGTATGATGAAAATATAAAAAATAATGTACTAACATGTCATGGAATGATTAATATCTCATTTTAATTTCGCTGACCGGTGGTTGAAGACCAATGGTGGAGATCATCCTCCATACTAAAAGAAAATTGAAAATGAAAGAAAGCGCAAGAAGGAAATAAAATTAAAAAAAAAAAAACTTGTAAGAGAGCCTTTACAAGCGACTACCTCAATCAGCACTCAGATGAGACATCCTCTTACAAGCTCAGAGGGCGAACAGCTGTCAGTCTCAGTCGCTGTCACAAACGCTCAAGAGCACGTGTTTGTTCCCAAAGAACAATGCAGAATTATATGAAAGACGGAGAGAAAAGGAGAAAAATAAGTACACTGAAAATAATATAAATATCATTAATTTCGCGCAAGACAACCAAGTTTTGAGGCGTTAGAAAAGTATTCATAGGAGACCTGAAATGATCATTAGTGACTGTGTGTATGTTGATATGAATGTGCGAAAGGCCCACCAAGAACACTTGCAAAATTATTGCCATTATACTCTATCAACGTTTTAATACGAAACATACTTTAATTCATCCCAATGGACGATTTTATTGACTCCAGAAACTTATTTTATTTCTATCGTTTATATCTCCTTTCCACTGTATTCTAAAATTCTTGGCATGAAATTTGTTAATATCATCAAGACTGATTCCCGTACTCTGTTCCAGGGGCGAACCAAGAGGGGTGGGGGTAATGGGGACGATCGCCCCCCCCCCCCCGAGACCCTAATTCATATAGCAATTTTACAGAAAGAATAATCCCGGCGTGAGAGACGCAGAAAAATCTTGCTAAAAAGCAGTGTTATAAATGGCGAACATAAATATATTTTAATTCATGGATTTGTGAGCAACAATAGTGAGAGCAGGGTGTCATTTGTCACCGAAGGAGGTAGGGTGGAGATTAATGCCAAAGCATACTCATAGGTATTAGATTACCGGACGTAAATAAACTGGTTTTCCTTCCCTATGAGAAAATGGGTAAGTAAGTGAGGTACTAGGAAAAACACACACGAGATGCCAGGAAATCCCCCCCCCCTTTCCTACTCTACAAATAACGCCCTATGTGAGTGGACTGACTAACTAACTCTATGGCTTATGAAACTCGCAAGTTCATCGCAGCCGTAACACACTTTCGCCATTGGATTCTATCCTGGGCAACATCAATCTAGTTTTCACCACGAAAACCTATTCTCGAAGATCTCTTCTAATATTGTCCTCCCAATGGTCGTCCTCCAACTTTCGCAACTGGCAGAATAACCGTTCTGTATATTTTCAATTTCAATTTCCTTGATATTAAATGCGATGTTAGAAGTTTTTGGACTGAATAGAAATATGCTTTGCCCGATACTAAGCGACCTTTTTATTTCTTCCATGACCTTATTTTTGCTTGTTACGTATGCTCCCAAGTATTTAAATTTGTTTACTTTCTCTATGACCTTATCCCTAATTCTTATATTTTTATTTCCTTCATTCCCTGTGTTTCGGCTTGCTATCATGTATTTTGTTTTATCTATGTTTACCTGTACACCCATCTCATCGCACGTTTCTACGAAGATATCGGTGTTGCCTTGTAATGCATCTATATCGTCCCCTATTAAATCTACATCATCCACGTATACGAACAGCTGATTCAAACCATTCAATGATAATCCCTTTTTGTCCCCTTTAATTTCTAAAATAGCTTATTCTAACGCAAAGGTGGACTACTATTAATATTAACAAGGATCTGTGATGCTCATTAATGGACTAATGTTACCATAAGCAATCGAATTATGTATGAGTAAATCCTGATTAAATTGAAATAACGCCTTATAAGCGACCACGAGATTGAAAGTTACCAAAAGATTTGTTTCATTTGCAAATTATGATTTCTTGGTTGGTGTAATATCAATTTCTTTCATTTGTTTATTTTCGTATATGGTGTGCATATATGAACACACAGTAACTGAAACTGTTATACGCTAAAAGGTCAGAGAAAACAACAGTGAAAGTAAGTACGTAGTATGGCGGGATATGTTTGGTTTACTTCTCTAAGAATAACGCTGCCAACAGATAATTATTAAGAAAGCGGAAGTAGATAAATTAAATGGACTTTAATAATCGAACGATGTACAGTATTTTAATCCTCAGTGAAGGTCAGTAAGAACTCGGCGAAGTGATGAAAATAATTAAATATAAGACAGGGAAGGTAGTTGGGTTTTATCAACCTTCATTAAAAAAATTAACAAGTTGTTAAGTTTTAAGTGCATTGAAACCATTAGATTCGTTAATTAAGGATTTGCTAAATTCTTAAGGAAGGTTGATAAAATCCCCTAAATATGTGTTGTCTGTAATATGTAATACTACAATATGTTGACTGTTGTTAATTATAAATATATCTTCAAACTGATTTTCAAAAATAATTTCTAACCAAAACTTCATCCTAGGTCCGGCAGTGCTCTGTTCAAAGTCTTGACCTTTGTGTTTGTCTTACTTTATATGAGCTAGGCTGGCAACTCTGACCTAAGTCCGTCAAAAGTTTGAGAGATTTGCATCCTCGACGAGCATTCTTCTCGGGACAATGAAAGTCAGAAACTAGGGCGTTAGTTTAAATACCACCATACTATTAACCTGTTGAAACTGGGAAAAATCTCTGGAAAACTTCAGTCAAGATGGCCGGCAGCGGGACTCGAATCTGCTTGTCACTCAGTACCGTTTCCAAATACGCGATGGTAACCACTGAATCACAGATGCTTATTCATTCTGTTTTATAATGTACACAACAGTTATATGCACGAGAGTACTTACTTGACAGTTGCATTACAGTACGGAAAACGCATAGCTTCTTTCGCCAAATTTTGTAACTCCAAAAAGAAAAAAAAAGGAAAACATTTCCCTCTATAACTTTATTCTGCAATATCTCATGAATTTGCAGTCCTCCATTTTTTTTAGATCTTACAAATCGAGCTGCTGTAGGTTATTCGGAAAGACGTTAGCTTTGCATTCGGAAGGTTCTCATATCTATCCCAGTGACTAGCCATGTTAACCGAAATACTTCCAGAGATTTTACTTAATTAGAACCAGGCTAATGTCGGGACGAAATCTTCAAACCAGGTCCTGGCCACTTCCATTTCAGTCCTTTCTCTAACGCTATGCCAGCATGCCAAAGTTATCTAAAATCCATAACTATAACATTAAGAAATTTAAAAAGCAATACCAAAGTACATCATTTACCTCATCCAACATAATAACGTCTTCAATTCTCAGGTTCTTTGGGGACCTTTTAAATATAAGAAATTCTGTGTCATTTGTGTCACCAAAAAGTGGTCACGATGTTTCATTTAATGACCAATAGATTATGCCTCAAGTTTTAAACCAATGATTTTTCTTAAAAAAGAAAAAAATCATCTTCCTCAATCACTCATCATTGCAGAATATATTAGCTTTTCCTGTTAGTGAATTGTCAGATTCTGAACAAAATCTTTTGTCACTAATAACTGAATTTAAAATCTAGAACAAATTTTAGTCAGGAACACTGTAAAGCAGCGGATCTTAACGTGTGGTCCGCGAAGCTACGGGAATCTATGTCGTATGGAAAGGTTGTATGAAAAAAAAAGCTGCTCTTTTAAACTATGGTGTGTAGGAAGACACTACAAATAAAAAGTAGCTGTTCAAAAAGTCTTGATTCAGTTGAAATTAACTCAGAAAAATTGACATCCGCCATGACCGGGACTATTTTTGAATAGCTTTGCAAATACGTGGAGAAGAAACACACCAACATTTGCGCTGTGAAATTCGTTGGCTATCAAGAGACAAAGTGTTTTCTTTTCGGGGGGCAATTCATGGATAAGATAATATGGACAAACAATTTCACCTCAGCGATCTATTGATGGATTTTGATGGTTGGTAAAAATTAACAAATCAGCAGATATCTTCACTGATTTAGTAAATATATTTAAATCTTCAAGGAGAAATGTTACTGTTTTTATAGTTGAAGAAAAGATCGAAGCAATGATCAAGAAGTTGGCATCATCGTCTTTCGAACCGAAACTATGTCAATGTCATTCCCACACTTCACATATTTCTTTGGTTCCACTGACTAGGACTTGTCTCAGGAGGACAAATCACTTATCGAACGACGTTTGAAGGATTTGAAACACAGTTTCAGTACATATTTTCCTATTCCTCAAACAAGAAAAAACTTGATGAGAGATCCACTAGACTCGTAGCAGCAGAGTAAGACAAACTCATAGAAATATCTTCGCATATACTCTGAAACTACAATTCAAGAAACAGTCCACTCCAAATTTTTTGACTCATCTACAAGAATTATCGAAGAGGGTGTGAAGGTTATTAGGTCTTTCGTAAAAACATACCCGTGGGAAAAATCATTCTCTCCTGTCAAGTATGTTGAAAGTAAGTATAGAAACCATTTGAAAAACGTAGATTCAGAACTGAAAATACAATTTTAAGATATCAAACTAGATATAACAAGGCTTGTCAGTGAAATGCAGCATTCTCCTTAATAATGGTTCCTCTTTCCATCCGACTTGCGGTAAATAACGTGAAATTTGGTACAAGTTATATTCATGGCAATTTCTAATTTTCATTTTGTGTAACCTTTTGTATAGATGTGCCATATTAATGATTTCATCTACTTGCAATTACAGTTTTACTTGTAATCATTAAAAACTATAATTTTAAATTTGTATAGAATCATTCCAATAAAAATCCTATAAAAATAAATATTATAACATTCATGAAAAACAATAAATATTTTATGTTCTTTAGAGCGTTACATCTTGAGTTATGTCTTGGTGGTCCGCGGATTAAAGAAAATATTTAAAGGGGAGTCCTTGGTAAAGAAAAGGTTAAGAACCGCTGCTGTAAAGGAATAGGAAACTCGTGTCAACCCTCTCCCGGAGTTACGAATTCTGGCTTTTCCATAATTACATATTGATATTAAAATTGACTCTAATATACTAAGTGTATTTATTGGTGCCAGCAGTTTCAATTCCTAAAGACAGTTCTGTAAAAAAATATTTGTAACCTTAGTGAATAATATTTTGTATAAGAAATAATGTGTAAAAGGACAAAATTTCGCGCCAGATCGTGCTGAAATAGAAAAGTGTTGTTAGTTGAAGTTAATATCACTGCTCCTATCATGTCTTCATTATTCAAAGAGTAAAATAATGGAAAGGTTTGGGATTTAGTTTGATTTTACTTTTAAGAAATATTGGTATTTCTTGACTTTGTACTCAAATTTTATGTTGATCGTATCAGAACAACATACAACGTGATATGACAGGTTCAACAAATGCCACGTCTTCGTGTAATTCTGTTTTATTGTTTTCAAAATTAGTAATGAACCATTACTCAGAGCTAGAAATAACCTGAGTTTGATTCCCCAAAATTTGTCAAGACCTCCGTTAAGCGGAATACACTAGAAGTCAAGTCCAATAATGTGAAGTGAAAATTTGTAACGTGTTTCTTTTCAACCGATCTAAAGTCTTGAGCTACAGTCACGATCTTATACGTAGCAATCTGCTACTCGAGACAAGACTATAACGAGGAAAAGAAAACTCGAAGGAACACCTTCCTACAGAACTGTAATCTTCTGGAAACAAATAGAAGTTTGACAGAAATATTTACAATAGTTAGATATTTGTTATTAATTCTACTACAATACCTAGAAGTTGACAGACACACTAATGTAAACAGACCAAGTGCCTTCAAGTTGTTCGAGCCGACCATCCTAACCGCTTTCTATAACTTTCCTTGTTATATCGGGCTGTATGCCTCGTTTCGCCAAATCCTTCAGTATTGCTTTTGGTTACCGGAAGGTGTCACTGAACACAGATGAGATGCTGGCTTAGGATATGTATATATAAATAGACCCATAAACAGAAATTTAGTAAATTATAGTATATGAAAACATATTACTGTAAGAAACTATATTTCATATCGTGGTAAGAATATTAGGAACTGACAGTACAAGATATTCAGTTTAGACAAATGCAGTATACACACGTCTTTTATTTTAAATTTTCAAGTTATTCTGCGAACAATAAAAATACAAATATATTACAAAAGGATTAAAGTGCATTGCAGTGTATGATAATAGGTTGACATACAACGTTATTCAATAGATAATAAGGAAAGATACGACGCGAATGTGCGTAAGCAAGCAAGAACCAGAACTATTGGAAAAGTCAAACAAGAAACCAATGATCATATAGTTAAGATGTCTACATGTTGGCATTCTGAACTCAGGGTTGTAAGATCGAATCTGTGCACCGTCTCCCACTTTTTCTACGTATGCAGACTGCAAAATTATTGTGAACGTTCGATGAACTCCTACAGATGAAACCCCTCCAACCTTGACTTCGAAAGAAAGAGATCAACGGTAATCATGTTGGGTTAATTTGTATATTCGAATAATATTACCACATTTGATTACATTAGGAATACGCAGTAGCTCTTTCAGTGTTAAATGCTGAGGTAGCTCTTTTGGCCTCGATTTTCACAAAATACCATAAATTTGCGTGGTGAAAAGACAGTTCAATATTAAGAACCGTTTATTATTTGTTATAAACAACACATTCATAAGCGGTGATAACGATAACTATAATGATTATTTGTAAAGTAAATTAGGGGCGGAAAAGGAAATGTAATCAAGAGAAAGAAACATACATCCGTTCCTTATTTTAATTGCGATAATCGCCATAGAGCACACAAGGAATTAAAATCCAATAATGAACAGTCTTTAGCAAAATAAAATATTTACCGGCACAGACATATCCGTTATATGGCTGTTCGGACTTCGTTCCTCACACTACTACTGGAGTTTTTGAATCGAATAAAAACATAGCTGCTTCGTTGAAAAATGATCTCCGTCTGCGGCTATATCTCACTGCCAACGATTCATAACGCTCTCAATTCTGTCCCTGAAGAAATGTCGCTCCCGTGGGACAATAAAGTTCCGGAAAGCACTTTGTGTAATATCCCTGTCTTTGAAACCCCTTGTCTTTCAGGATGCCTTAGATGCATTAACATATGGTAGTCTGTTGATACTAAGTGGAGGAATATGGAGGGTACACGAGTACTTCATACGTCAGGTCATTCAACTTTTCTTTCGTAATTTTTGTCCCGTTCAGTTTAATATCTACTAGTACCAAAGAATCCTTCGTATGAGTCAACAACGACTGCTGGTGCATTTCCTCAATTTCTGCACAATACATGACAGCAGTAATGATTTCACCCGGTGCTCGATTTGTTATTAGTTACGAGAGGGGGATCCTGCAACTACTGGTTGCTGACAACTGATAAGTTTCAAAATACTGCCTATTTGGGTAGAAATACAAAGATTTTATCGATGAGGTGATATTCGGCATCAACAACCGGGGATTTAATCCTGTAATTCTCACGCACCAAGGAAAATCCACGGCATCCCTCACGAAAAATCGAACACGGATTTCACCAAGAAGAAAGAACTACACTAACATCATTAAATTTTATGACGACAAATTTGGAAAGTGATTGGGGGTTCAGCAAAGTCCAAACAACTGCCCACTTCGCTTACGATTATAAAAAGGATCAACGTTTCATCGCACGATCGATTAGGGATCCATTGTTGTGGTGAACTAACAAGTTATTGCAAATGTCCGTCCTCTACTGTTCGTGATCCTTAGGTCACTTCATGCAGTACACAGTTGTTTGTTTATTTTTTCAATTTCCATATTTCTTGTAGATGATATGAAAACTTTGAACCGCTGGGCAAGTTGCCTGTAGACCGTGCATTGATTTGTCTTCATGTGTCTTTTAAGCGTCGTTATCCATCCTTAAGTTACGTCCTCTACTTTCCTCATCTTGGAGACTCTGGTCCCTGGTACATTTTCTTTTTTGAAACCAGTGAGGTACTGTGCGTTCTGAAGTTCACTCTACGTCCCATACCCTCCCCATATTACGATATGTTTGTGTCGCCATTTGTCTCCCAGTTTGAAACCAATGCAAGGAAAATACCCGTAAGTCACGCTGTTCCATCATGTTGCACAGAGCACTGTAACGTGTCATATGACACAAGCAACTACGCTTCATATGGTATGAAGGTTGCGTGTTGGTACCATCACCTCCAATGGGTACTATTCGCGGTTCCATCAATCCCTTACAATAGGAGGCAGAAATGGTTGTATGTGTCATTGCACATTTCAGCCATTTCTTTCCGAGCAACCTAGTAATTTTTCACTTAAAAATTGTCTGGGTATTTTATTATAAAGGTGCAAAATACGCTTCCTTGTACTCTGGAAAGTGTCCCAAAGTTGTCGACTCCAAACAAATATTTAATTTCATTATAAGTTCTCGCCGCGAAGGGTTGACTCCGTCTTGTCTTACTACGCTTCAGGTTAGGTTAAATTTTGTTAAAAACAGCGAAACAATTTTTTTTTTTTAAAGTAGGAACTGTTATTGAATCTCGTGGGGGAACTCCCGTAAACCAGTGAAGGGGGAGACTTTCCAATGCACTAGAATACAGTATTTTGCATTCGTTTTTATCCTATTATGGAGGGATAATTTAGAAAACATAGGCAGGAAATATTTTTGTACAGAGAGGATAAAATCCTACGTAACACGCAAAATTGCTGCTGTAAATATTATTTTCTTAAAATAAGCTATACGTACTACAGGCTAGTTAATCTTCACCTTTTCTCTCTTGGCGTGCGTCTCTTAATTTCCTGCTTAAAAGCATTTGCGGCTTTCTACATTAATCTTAACTATAGCGCTCTGTCAGTAGACCAGCAGTCCGGAAACAGGATGTATGCTTTCATGATTATGAAAGAGCTGTGGATTTCATGGTAGTTTGACAATAAAAATATAAGTAGCTGTTTTCCAATATTAGTACGCAAGTGTATTGAATCGGATAACACAGATGACACATTTTAACTTATATGAAGGAAATTATTTCAACAATAATTACTACTACTACATTACTTCCAGTATTACTAGTTAAATACTATTAATAAATAATTTTGCAGTGCCTCTTCACAGAGAGGATGAATGCGTGCGTGATCATTTTGCGTATCGACGCATTACAGTGAAAACGAGGAAAAGATAGTGGGCCATTCATCTAATCAATTCTGCAAGATTTGTAGATGGGACATTTCGCAACCTCTATGGAAAGTTGAGAGACGATAGAGACAAGGTTTTCTTTAACTTCGTTAAAGAGTGTCAATAGCATCTTATGAACATTTCGCAAGTACTCGGGCGATACTTTGATGTAGCTCCTGGCCGCTACCTTCCCATTTCCTTTTCCACGTTGCTGCAATAAGAAAAGACATGCATATTGACCAAATTATGGTTTCTTTTTACCGTGAAATTTGAACAAATTAAATTGTAACACTTCGTGAAAATTACAAAATGGAAAATTATATAAAGTTTAATAGTAACGGAATAGTAACAAAACTTTAAATTCCTTCTAATACATGCATTGCAAGTTAGTGAGAGATGAAAAAAACAGTGTTGTTGAAATGCGCCAAGGCATCTTTGCATGAAGAATGTTTATAAAATTGTTCAAGATAAACGCGATAAAATAAAAATCTTTTGGTGCATGCTAGGAGATATGAATTTTTAAATGTATTTAAAGGCCTTTCGGCAACTTTGACTCAGACCGGGTGGATGATGATGAGATGAACTGGTGGAATGAAGAAAGTGGGAGGAAATGAGAGAACCCACGCACACGGTGTTGGGCCATCACAAAGCCCGCTCGGATATACCAGTATGAGTTCAACCTGTTACCTTTGTCTGACATAAACACATGAAAGGCCATATATGGACCAAACATGTGTTTTTTTGTTTTTGTTTTTTTTTCTTTTATTTTTCGTGCTAATGAAAGTACGAGGAAAATATAACCAAAGATTTCACGTATTGCTGTAAAACAGGACATTATTATTTTATCAATTGTTTTATCGTTACAAGCGAGCGCCCCAAAAGATCTACAGCGATGGCCTTGGAACAGTTTTCTAGCAGAGACACGTCAGTTTCCTTATCTCCGTTTCTAGTAACAGTTGGCAAGTGTCAACACCACCTCCGGAGTTTATTTTCTTGTATTACATGCATGGAAAGTATGTATGTTCACACAATATTACGAAAAGAGCGAATTTGTGCCTTAAATCAATATGTACTGAAATGCGGAAAGAGATTATTACGGTATTATAAAATCCTGAACAATATATGTGTGTAGTAGGGTGGGTGGGCCGAATTTTTTTTAGATATTGGGGTTCGAGTTGTCATTAAAAGTTGTGTATTGTTACCAAATATGGCCGTCCTAAAAGAATATTTAACCGGGCCTCTGGACCCCTAAAACGCTTTTTTTAGTTATGAAAAGTTGTGCATTGGTACGAATTTAGCCATGTCAAATGTGGCCCTTTTTGGCCGTCAAGCGGTTTTGAACAAAAATTTTCTCGGGCTCCAAGGCTCGGCTAAATATTGTTTGCTCCGGATTTGTTTCGGCGAACAAGCGTCGCATACATTCTACAACTTTTGCTCTTAATTTTATTAGAACAAGCTGACAAGGCTATCACACTAAACTTTTTTTTAAAAACACAGCCAGAGTAACGGTGAGAAACAAGAAGAAAGGTGCTCTAAAGGGAGAAGAACAAAGAGGAGTGGTATATGGTGTTCCGTATATGAACTGCGAGGCAGTATATATAGGAGAGATGAAAAAGAAATGCAATGAAAGGCTTAAGCAACACAATGATGACGTAAGATCGAAAAGAGACAGAAATGCTATTTACAAACATATATAGGAAGAGACGCATAATATAGACTGGGAAGGGGCGGAGATACTAGAACAAGAAGAAAGAATGTTGGTGAGGAAGTGGAAAGAAGCGAGGAGAATTAGAGAAACGGGAGATAAAGTTATGAACTAGAATGGTGGCTTGAGCATAAATCAGGAATGGGAAGACAAACTGGGAAGAGAAGAGCGGAGAAAGTCTTCCAGAAAATAGGGACTGTTGGATAGCCCCCCACCCTCTTTAGTTCTTTATTATTTATTTTTTTTATTTTATTCATTGATTTGATTATTTATTTATTATATTTTTGACCTATTTATTTAAATTTATTTACTTTATATTTTTATTTAATGATATATTTATTACACATTTGTTTATCTAATATATTTTTGTGCCTCGATTATCTTTCCTTGTTATGTTGTTACTTGTTAATAGTTTGTGATAGCGGTATAGTTGACTAGGGGGTGGGGCCTATGAGAGAAGGATTGTGATTGGCTACAATTTGTTTAGTTTTGGAAAATGAACGGATTCTGGGACGTGATTGGCGGATGACGTAGAAAGGATGACGTGGACTTTCTGGTACTTTTTAGGAACTGTTAGTGTGTTTTAATGTGTCGTCTGAGGAAGATGATGTTAGGACATGGAAACCGTTACGCTGGCTGTGTGTTTTTAAAATAAAGTTAAGTGTGATAGTCTTGTCAGCTTGTTTTAATTAAATTAAGTATAGATGCAAGGCCTCAATATAGTTATAACCAACTTTTGCACCTTACTCAAACTCCTTAACAGTCTAAAAAAAATTTTGTAGGTGGGCCAAAAAATGGTCGAAACAATTTTGTTTGAGAAATTTGAGTTTGAGTAGTGTGCAAAAGTTGTAGAATATATGTTATGTTTGTTCACCGAAACACAGCCCGATCAAAAAATATTTACCCGGGCCCAGGAGCCCGCGAAAATTTTAGTTTGAAAACGGCCAAAACCGGCCATATTTGACAAGGCTTCATTTTGTACCAATGTACAACTTTTCATAACTACTCGAACCCCAAAATGTGGAAACTGGTAACATATTTTTATTACTTGTTTTGCAAAAAACAATTGGGCCCTTTAGGGGTCCGGTTAAATATTATTTTAAGACAGCCATATTTGGCATGGCTTTATTTGGTACCAATGCACAACTTTTGATGACAACTCAAACCCCAATACCTGAAAAACAATTCGGGTCAACTTAGTGTGTAGTTTTCATTATTTATAAAGAAAAATTGTAGTGAAGTCTATGTATCCTAAGTAAATAATCCGAAATAAAAGTGAAAAATAAAATGAAACAGTGTAAACTTACCAATGTTCGCTTTTTCCTTTGCGTCCATTTAATTAATCCCTAGGTACATGGCACTGCACACTTCTACCAACTGACTTTTCTTCCTATTTATGTCCTTATACTCTTTATTTATTTTTGAGACCCTCTGACCACCCCTACCTCTTAGCCAATCTTGGTTCAGCCCCGCTTCGCGCATTTGAAATGCAGCGAACTAAAAGTGTTCTCCACGGGACTGGGGCAGGCCATCCCCGGTATTCGTCTCCCTGCTTCGGCCCCTGACACGGCGCCGAAGCACGGAGTCGGCAGGACCTGTTGTTCCTCAAGGTATTGTTTACATAAAAAAAGAGAAAATAATAGCAAAGAGAGGGGGGCCGGGGAAGTTCTTTTAGCCTGGCTTCCGCTGGCAAATCCAGGCCCTTTTTCCGCGAGTGGGGGAATTTCTTCTTTTATTTTTTTTTATTTTCATTTCAGTTTACAATACGCTGTTAAATTCGTCTGCTACTGAGAATTGTGGGGGCCGCCATATTGGCTTTAAACAAACGGTTGCCTAGGAAACCTGCCATTTGATTTCTATAGGATTTTGAGAGATGTTTCAAAAGTAGGCTTGTGCTCTGTAATTAGAAACATTTTAACTGATATGTGTTAATATTTAGCTACTTCAAAGTTCAGTTGATAATAAAAGGATAAAATATTTACAGATCTAATGAAATATTAGAAGAAATGTCGTATTTAATCCGACAACCCACCTGTTGCATTATAGCAATGGCGTTATGCTATGAGGTGTTGTTAAATGTTTTGCAAAGATGAAAGTAATATTGTCAAAGTCTATGTAGGGAAGCATAATCTTCACTAAACGGAGTAAAAGATAAATCACCCTCTCCGAATTTGAGATGAGATAACTGAATGAAACGTGCAAAGACGTACTTAGGGGTGTATCCGAGGGACTGACAGGCATTTACATATAAGATCCACTTTCATGAATTTACCAGCAGATGAATCGCCTACATTATAATCACTGACTAGAAGGACTAAGCATTTTTTTTTTTTTTTTCATTATTTCATGTATAGATGACATGCTCCTTTTTATTTTAGTTTAAAACTCTGTAAATTAGCCGATCGCTTTTGTTACGCCCATGCAATGTTCTAGAACACTGTTCCCAATGTTTTGAAATGAACCATAAAATAGATCAAGCATGGCCAACAGAAATGCCCTGGGCGGCACGCGAACGGTCATGTAATTTGTGAAGCCCGCAATAAGATAAAAACTACAACAAATTATAATATATGTAATCAAATTTGCTTTAAAAGCTTATTATTACAATCAAGTATTTGAATTTAAATATATTTATGGCTTTCAAGCATTTAAGACTCACGGTAAAAGGATACCAGAAGAAGTTGGCCATGGCAATTGTCTGGTGTGTCTGAGGACAAATCCTGGAAAAAACCTCAGTCAGGATAGTTGGCCTCTGGGATCACAATCAAGTATTCTACGAATATATTGTTATTCCAATAGTAAAATGATTTTACAAAGATAGCAATTACATACATCTATTGCCTTGAAAAACTGCAGAGTTTATTTTTACTTTCTTTCTGTCTAAAAGTGTGCGTAATCATCATATAATGGTCCTCGTAAAGAAAGAAGTTTGGCCACGCCTGATACAGGTCTCTCTAACTTGAGAATAGAAAAGTAATTTCAGATCAAACATAGTTTTCTTTCGGTAACATAATTATCGGCATCGAGTTAAGAGAAGTTTGAAGAATTATTAGCTATTGCAAATGCTAATATTGTGCCACGTGTATTCTAATATACAGCTTTATCGTAACTAACATAG